>JAWZYT010001895.1:0-2500 GCA_034508575.1 Petrolisthes manimaculis
AATGTACAAAATTTATTCAACATATAATATTTCCAAGTGTGGCAGGGAATAAAAACAATAACTACCAAAGACATACTCTTACTAATTACACACCAAAACTCTCTCGAAACCATGAATACAAAAAGGATAAAATGTTGAAAATGTGGCTATTGGAAAACCTTAATTGCACCGGGCTAATGGATGAGGAAACCTTATTAGACATTACACCAAGGTTATATTTTTACATTTACACCAGCTGCGGATGGGTTACTGGTGTGTGTGTGTGTGTGTGTGTGTGTGTGAGAGAGAGAGAGAGAGAGAGAGAGAGAGAGAGAGAGAGAGAGAGAGAGAGAGAGAGTGAGAGAGAGAGAGAGAGAAGTGTGTTGAGGTAATAAATGTGTGTGTGTGAGAGAAAAAAAAATCAGTAGCATTTGATAATTATAATCAGTGTATAATTTTGTAATTGTATAGTTAACAGATACAATTATGGCAATATATTCCTAGCATAACTATTACTGATTATAAACACTGAGGCATTAGGATAATATAATTGATTATTTTCCATGCAGACGTCTTGACTGTCAAAAAAGCCAAGTGTAATAATAAATAAGAAAAGATACTGAGAAGGTGAAATGTTCCTCTTATTATCTTAGGACCCTGTGATTGTGTATGAAAATTAGTGGTAAAATGGTGTATATGAAGTGTGTGTATGAAAGGTTGTAGTAAAATGGCTTCTGATTCCTCCTGACTATGCCACGAAACAAGCAACTCCTTCGATATATATAGTTGATGTTTCGTGTTAAATTTTGAAGGACTCATTTATCTCCAATTTTCAGACACTAACCAATATTATGACAGGATTTCTTATAGTGAAATCATGTGTCAGAAGTACGTAGAGTATTATTAATAGAAAGTAAAAATGAAAAGCTTAGGATTTTATGGAGAACTTAGCAGCAATATAACATACATATTTATTTTCAAAGTTGGGAGTAGGGGGGCAGGCTTGTGGGGGAGGTTAGGGGGGTGCGGGAATATAGGACAGGCTTTCTACCCACCCCAGGCCTGTCCCCTTGTTACCCCCCACCCCCAAGCCTGTCCCCTACTCCATCACCTCCTTAAACAATAGGAAATTAAATCATAGGAAATTAGTATGTATATAATCTCACCGTATTGACGCAGACGACGATGAAGAAGACGAGTGTGAGGATGGTGTTGAAGCAGGTCCCTGTGTAGACGTGTTGGACCATCTTGTTAGTGTTGTACTGATGGCTGGAGATGTGGTAGAGACGAGGGACACTACCACTGAGGAAGGGACAAGGGATACCAATGAGGAAGGGACAAGGGATAGCAATGAGGAAGGGACGAGGGATACCAATGAGGAAGGGACGAGGGATAGCACTGAACACTAACAATAACAATAGTTTGGTTAGGTTAGGTTAGGTCAGGTTTGGTTATATTAGGTTAGGTTAGGTTAGGTCAGGTCAGGCCAAATTAGGTTAAGACATGCCTGGTTTTACAGTATATTGCCTCATATCATTTCACCCCCAACTTCCCTCACTTAACTCACAAACCCAAGTAAACGATAAGAGATTGTTTACTCAGCAGTGTGTGTGTGTGTGTGTGTGTGTGTGTGTGTGTGTGTGTGTGTGTGTGTGTGTGTGTGTGTGTGTGTGTGTGTGTGTGTGTTTGCGGAGGTGAAGTAGTGCATGTAGTAGTAGTAGTAGTAGTGTAAATAAAAGAGCCTTCGTTTATATAACACTGCAATGGTTCTGGTAAAAGAGAGATAAAGAGATGTGAAGTGGTTTTAAACATATTCTCTTTAAGGACCCTGTGATCGTGTATGAAAATTGGAGGCTATTTATTTCCTCCTGACCACCACACCACCAAACAAACTCCTTCCCTATAGGTGGTGGTGGTGGTGTTTCATGGCAATGTTTGAAGGACTCATTTACCTCCAATTTTCTGACTACATCACAGGGTCTGTTTTGGTGGGTAAATTGGAAGGCTGCTGTATTACTCCAAACTATGTCATGAAACACATCTCCCTATTTATTAACATTGAGATCATTTGTTTCGTGGTATTGCTTGGAGGAATCCCTACCCTTCAAATTTACTAAAAAAAAAAAAAATATATATATATATATATAATATAAATATATATATATATATATATATATATATATATATATATATAATATATATATATATATATATATATATATATATATTTAAAAATTAGGTGGATGTAAACAAAATAATCATCACGTTTAAAGATGATGGTAATAATAATAATAATAATAATAATAATAATAATAATAATAATAATAATACTGTAATACTACTACTACTACTACTAATAATAATAATAATAATAATAATAATAATAATAATAACAATACTGTAATATAATAATAATACTGTAATAATAATAATAATGAGTAAATGAAGAGTTTTGCCTGGTGTAAATAAAATGTTTGACCAGTACACCGGATATGACAATGATGAAAATAATGCTCCCCAA
>JAWZYT010001895.1:10000-116682 GCA_034508575.1 Petrolisthes manimaculis
CGAACATGAGGATCGTAGCTGAATTATTAAACTTACTCATCGACTAAAATAAGATTAATGGCTAAATTAAGATGATCTCTACATTATTAAACGTATTCTTATTCATCGCTAAACTTACGCTTCGACGAAAATTGAGACTGGTGGCTAAATTCGCACTGCAAAACAATAGGAAACACAACAACGAAGAGAAGAAGTTTAATAATTCCAACCCAAGGCAACGAGAGGAAAAATGAAGGGGAAGAGGAGATGGAGGGAAGGGGCACAGGGAGGTGGATGATGGGGGGGAGGGGGGAGGTGGATGATGGGAGGGGGGGAGGGAGGGAGCACAGGGAGGCAAGGTGAGGCAGGCAGGAACGAGATAGGAAACAGGATAATGGAACCAGAATGAGGCAGAGGAGAAAGATGGATGGGTTTTAGGAGCAGAGGATTAAAAATGAAATGGCAGACAGGAGGCAGGCTTGTTGGTAGATGGATGGATGGATGGATGGATGGATGGGAATAAATGGACAGGATGAGGAGAGGAAGATAGGAAGGCTAAGTTGGCAGATACACAAACAGATAGAAAGGCAGGATTGATGGAGATAAGGGAGAGACATAGTAGTGGAAAGGGGAATTTAACTGTGTGTGTGTGTGTGTATGTGTGTGTAGAAGAGGAAAAGGGGAATTTAACTCTCTCTCTCTCTCTCTCTAGGAGATAGCAATGAAAAGAAAAGAAGGAGAGAATACATTGGAGGAAGAAGGGAGGGAGAGAGGAAAGTAGAAAGTAGAGATAGAGAAGGAAGAGAAGGAGTGAAAAGAAAGTAGAAACTGGAGATAGGGAAATAAATGAGGAGGAAGAGAGGAAGAAAGTAAAAAAATGGAGATAGGGAAAAAAAGAAACAAATAAACTACAAGACCATGATTAGAAAAGGAAATAAGAAGTAAAATAAAACGAGAAATTGTGGTGAGGAGGACAATGGAGAGAGAGAGAGAGAGAGAGAGAGAGAGAGAGAGAGAGAGAGAGAGAGAGAGAGAGAGAGAGAGAGAGAGATGGGACAAGAGAGAAGGAGAGAGGACAATGGAGAGAGAGAATAAGAGAAAGGGAGAGAGAGAGATGGAGAGGGGACAAGAGAGAAGGAGAGAGGACAATGGTGAGAGAGAGAGAGAGAGATGGAGAGGGGACAAGAGAGAAGGAAAGAGGACAATAGTGAGAGAGAGAGAGAGAGAGATGGAGAGGGGACAAGAGAGAGATGGAGAGAGGACAATGGTGAGAGAGAGAGAGATGGATAGGGGACAAGAGAGAAGGAGAGAGGACAATGGAGAGAGAGAATAAGAGAGAGAGAGAGAGAGAGAGAGAGAGAGAGAGAGAGAGAGAGAGAGAGAGAGAGAGAGATAGAGACAGGGACCAACCAGCCCTTCCCTGAACTAACAAGGAACACTTCACCACCAATACTTCACAACTCTCTAACATTTTTTTATAGAGAGAGAGACAATTGTGGTGTTCGTAGACTTTGCCAAATGAAATAAGATATATATATATATTTTAATTTCTTTGTTCGTAGACTTTGCCAAATGAAATAAGATATATATATATATATATTTTAATTTATTTGTTCGTAGACTTTGCCAAATGAAATAAGATATATATATATATATTTTAATTTCTTTGTTCGTAGACTTTGCCAAATGAAATAAGATATATATATATATTTTAATTTATTTGTTCGTAGACTTTGCCAAATGAAATAAGATATATATATATATTTTAATTTATTTGTTCGTAGACTTTGCCAAATGAAATAAGATATATATATATATATTTTAATTTATTTGTTTGTACACGACGGTAACTTGTGCAATGCCAATATATTTGACACATTTATAATAACCACACACACACACACACACACCATCATAGTCAAACATAGATTTAAAAAAAAAAAATCAGTACCGTACCCAGGTAAAAAAAAAAAAAAAAAAAAAAAAAAAAAAAAGCCACGTTCCAAACAGATCATTTTTTTTTTTTTTTTTTCGAGATAACATGACCAGGAGTTTCATTTTCATCCGATTTTTTGGTTCGTATTTCGTTTTGTTTTTCTTTCCCACGTGTTTTTTTTTTTGTTTTGGGGTTTTTTTTTGGGGGGTGACACATTACACTCTTTTAATTAACGTACCAAAGCGTTCATAGTATCACACTCACCAATTCAATGTGTTTCCGTTGTCATTGTTCACTTATATAAACATACCGGTATTTCTTTTAGTCGGTGTTGTGTACAGTCACGAGCATTAATAACTATAACAGCTTTGATTAATTGAAGCTGTGAACACACCACCAATTCACCAATAAAGTCATTCCAATGGAGATCTTATTGTGTTATGTATTTACTGTCTCTCTATAGGTATTCGAAGCACATCTGGATACTTATTAGTGTTCGTGACTGTACAGTATAGGTACCGTAGAACTGCAGTCAGGAAGTGTGTCCAAATATTCGAGAACTTTGTCGTGATATATGTAAACACTCAGTAGGGTTCTCTCAGTCATGTTATAGTAATACTCAATATAATTTCGTGATACACTCAGTAGGGTTCTCTCAGTCATGTTATAGTAATACTCAATATAATTTGTATAGGCGAAGAAAGTTACATCAACGTAAATTATATGGATGGGTATGATGGGGATAAATTAAAAGTAGGGTTGTTTGAGATGAAAGTCAAAGAGGGTCGAGTTTGTGGGATGGAAGGAGGAAGTTTGTATTAGGAGATATGTATGATGGGGATAAATTAAAAGTAGGGTTATTTAAGAGGAAGGTTAATTAAAGAGGGTCGAGTTTGTGGGATGAGAGGAGGAAGTTTGTATTAGGTATGTAGCAGCGGCAGGGGTAGTGTATGCTGTGATGTGCTACCTGTTAGTTAAGTGGTATACTATAGTTGTGGTGGTGGTGGTGGTAGTAGTGGTAGTGGTAGTGTGGCCACGACCGAGTTGAGCTGAGACTGGGAGGTGGAGCAAACTGACCCGCTCTGATATACCTGCTGCTGCTGCTTCACTCTCACCCACACCCCTCCTCTCCCTCTCTCTCCCTCAGACTCCATCCTCCCTACACACACACACACACACACACTCCTAACCTCACTTCACCCTCCTCACCCACACCCCTCTCCCTCTCTCTCCCTCAGACTCCATCCTCCCTACTCACACACACACTCACTCACTCCTAACCTCACTTCACCCTCCTCCTCACTCTCACCCACACCCCTCTCCCTCTCTCCCTCCCCTCTATCTCTCATACACACACACACACTCCTAACCTCACTTCACCCTCCTCCTCACTATTCACCCACCCCAGTTTCCTCTCTCTCTCTCTCTCTCTCTCTGTCTCTCTCACACACCTAACCTCACTTCACCCCCCTTCATTTCCCCTATCCCTCCTCACTCTTCACCCACACTATTTTCCTCTCCATTCTCACTCTTGTTCTTTCTTTGTATTCTTTTGTCCCACTCTCTTTTCTTCCCACCCTTCCCTCCCTCACCTTTACCTCTTCACCCCCATTCCACTCTCACTCCTCCCTCTTGCTCCTCCCTCACTTTTTCTCGTTTTCAATCTATTCTTTCTGTCCCATCTCCCTCCCTCCCTCCCTCCCTCCCTCCTCTCTCACCACTCCTTCCCTCCCTCCATCTCTTCTCTCTCATCACTCTTTCTCTGTGAATCTAATATTAATTTTATCTTATATAGAAGAGTATAATGCATCATCATATATATACGTACCGGTATGCACTTTCTTCTAATCCCCCTCTCTCCTTTCCCCTTTTATTCTTGTAGCATTGACTTCCTTCCCTTCCATCTTTTTCCTCCAGCCCTTTCCTTCCCTTCCTCTCCACTGTTTACTCCTTACCCCTTCCCTTCCCTTCCCTTCCTCTCCACTGTTTTCTCTTTACCCCTTCCCTTCCCCTCCTCTTCATACCCCTTCCCTTCCTCTCTTTACCCCTTCCCTTCCTCTCCTACACTGCTGCTGTCACCTCTATGTAGATATATTGGTTTGCACTTCTGGGAAAGTTGGTTTGAAATGCTTCATCCTGTCATGCAGCTGGTTTCACTTCTTTGCCTCTCATGTTACTATTATTATACACACATACGGTACTGAAATATCACATCACTTAAAAAAAACCTGTATTCACCTTCCACCCCACAACTTTGCCCACCTAACCTACCCCATGCAAACCTGACTAACTAACCCTTGCCCACCCAACCTACCCCAAACCAGACTGACTAATTTTTTAACTGACCCTTTCCCACCCACTAGATGTCACTTTATAACACTCATCCGGCACCATGACACACACACATTTCCCCCTCTACCCGTCCCATCACTCTATTAACCATCTCTGACTCAGCTGAAATGTTGTTGTGATGGTGGTGGGAGGAGGGGAGGTAAGATCCTGTCATCATATTGTCACCCACAGACTCCTCCAAGTTATTTATGAAGTGTTGAGGTTATTCAATGTAAGCTGGCACAGATTATCAGTCACCGCCAAAGAGATTAATTAACTTTAAGGATCGTATTATTAAAGGCTTTTCGTCGCAAAATTCACATTGCATAATAAAAGGAATTGAGTGACAAAGAACCTTTTCTTGGTTTAATAATAGCACCCTAAGAATAGTGCCTTTCTCCCACAGGGGTATCTGGAACGTGCCTTACATCACAGGTGTATATGTGATCAAGAAAAACATCCTAGAGAACACAGAAACCCGACCCAACTATATCTACCGTCTCTATGATGCTGATATGGCGATGGCTACCAATATGCGTAACAAGGTAACACTTTTATTTATCCCAGTAATGACAACATACTCGCAAAGTTTATAACATTCAGGGTTAATAGGTAAAATAGACTAACATTGTTTTAGAAGTTTATAACATTCATTGGTTAATAGTTAAAATAGACTACAGTAACATTGTTTTAGAACCACACCTACATTGAATACAGGATTTTAACATGATATGGTTGGTACTTTTTCTCAGTCAGTATTATTTTTAGAGGAGTAGGCAAGTACTATACATGATGAGGACTTAGGAAAGGTAAGCAAATAGTAAAATGTTCAAATTACTGATGAATTTTGTATGTATGTACAGTAATTTATTTGATGATACAAATAGTTTTTACTCTTTGCACCCACAGGGAGTCTTCATGTATGTGAGCAACTTGGAAGACTATGGTCATCTGATAGAACCTGAATACTTCCCCACTAAATATCTTCATAATGACATGTGGCAGATGAAGGCCAATAAGAAGGACTGGGAACATCGCTACATCTCCCCGTTGTACTGGAAAGCTCTCGGTCCATCATTCCTTAACCAAATGGTCAGTTCATTCATTCTCTACAGTTACTTGAACCAAGAAAGCAATTAGTTTACAGTTCTCCAATTTGTGTTTTGGTATTTACATTAATGTTAGATTGGTTGTTTATAATATGAATGGAGATGGTTTGAATATTGAATTTTTTTTATTAAATATCAGAGGTTTAAATCCTTTCAATAGGCAACTGATGAAATAATTTGTATCTCGTTTTACTAGCTATGGTAATTGTAACACCACTGAGCATCAAAGATCACCTTCATTAATGGCTGATACTAATCTTATTTTTCTTGTGGTTTTTTACTCTAGAAATCGTCACAGAAAATCATTCATCTCCAGAGCCAGAGAATATTTCTTGTTATATTCACCTACAGAAACAAATGATAAACTTTTGCACATTTTCCCCAGGCATTGTTTTGATACTAAGCTGTGTCTCTCCCCATCTAGCCTTGCCCTGATGTCTACTGGTTCCCAATATTCACAACACGATTTTGTAAGGAACTGGTAGAACAAGCTAATGATAATGGAGGCTGGTCTAGTGGTGGTAATAAGGTGAGTTGTACTGTATTGTACTATTCACTTTAAGGGGGAAGTTTTGTTTTGGTAATTCTGAAGCAACTGAATCCTCCTAACTATTCCAAGCAACAACACATCTGGTCCTGTTTCCTGGCATACTTTGGAGGAATCAAGGCACTCCAATGTAACAAAACAGAATTGTCCCCTTAACAAGAATTCACTGACAACTATGGTTAGGATATGTTGTAATGTCTCTGATAGATTTTTTTTAATATGTTAATGTTAATTCTAATACGTCAATAAGTACATTATTCTTAAATACCCAGTAGAGTGTATATTGTACATTCTTCATTGTAGTAGATTTTTCAACCATATGTTTGTATGTGTGTGCAGGATCCAAGGCTGGCAGGAGGCTATGAGAATGTACCCACAGTTGACATACACATGAACCAAATGGAGTTTGAACAGGAATGGCTGTGGATCCTTCGCCATTATGTTAAGCCTCTCGCTGAAAAGGTCTACCTTGGCTATGACAGTGATGTAAGTTACTTTCTTGCTTCATTACATTTCCCCTAGACTTTCATAACAGTTTGAAGAGGAGGAATCATGTCACACTTTATTATCACATGCAGATTTAATATTTTTGATTTGATAATGTGGATTTACTGTATATGGACATTTTATGACTTTTGAAAAACAGTTTGTGCAGGAATATACTTAGATTAAAGAAATTTATATGAAGTGTTCCCTTGGTGCAGGCACGAGCAATAATGAATTTCATCGTGCGATATCGACCGACTGAGCAATCCTTCCTACGACCACACCACGACTCCTCCACATACACCATCAACGTCGCCCTCAACCGTCCTCACATTGATTATGAGGTCAGTAGGTTATACTGTACACTCGGCCCCAGGACTTCATATACACCGCTGTGACATCAAGGCCTCGTAACAACTAGAACATTTGATACTGTACTGTACATTTAATTTCTAACGCCAATCTCTTCTAATAAAGTTACACCTGTATATGGCTAATACTTGAATCAATCAGCAGAAAAATCTCTATAGTACTGTATGTGCAAAAAATGTGTACTGTACATATTACTGAGGCCAACTGTACATATTTTGGATTTGATATCAAAATACTATAGTGACAAAATTTATAAAGTTTGTTTTTTCAAGTCACTGGGTACACACTGATGTGAACTGGGGCTAATATCTATACTGTACTGTAAAATAGTGATAATACTGTATTGTGAATGATGATGATACAGTACTGATAATAATAATAATGATAATACTGTAGTGTCATAGCAATAGCAAAAATAACCATAAGAAGCAATAGCAAGAATGACCATAGCAATATTTATGTACTGTATAATATTAATGTATACCTTTGTCTATGGTAGGGTGGTGGAGCCCATTTCATCCGGTACAACTGTTCCGTGGTGGATACAAAGGTGGGTTGGGCGTTGATGCATCCTGGCCGACTCACACACTACCATGAAGGTCTGCGCACCACCAACGGCACTCGCTACATTATGGTCTCATTTATTGATCCATAAAATGTATTCTGCATTGTACTGTGTAAAGAGCAGTTAGACATAGTATTAAAAATGAGATTAATAAATAAAACACTTCTTCATTGTACTGTTTAAAGAGCAGCTAGACATATTATTAAAAATGCTACTCATATATGAGATTAATAGATAAAACACTCCTTTATAGTACTGTGTAAGAGCAGCTAGATAGAACTTAAAAATGCTCCTTTGTCTACTTATAAATGAGATTAATAAATAAAACACTTTTCTTTATAGTACTGTGTAAGAGCAGCTAAATAGAACTTTAAAATACTCCTCTGTCTACTTATAAATGTGATAAATGTGCTGCATAAAACTACACAAGAAAATAAAAAATTACCGGTTTAGAAAGATGTTGGACAGGGCAACAAGTAGAAAGTTATTTAATGATATACAGTACAGCACTAAGTCATAGAAATGTGTGGTTAGCTTGGGATTATGAATGCTGTAGACCCTTGTACATACAGTTAGGCGACAGGACTTTTGCCGCCGACTGTACAAGATGATTGAATTTAGCACATTCCATTTAACATTGGCTCAGTAAATCACAGTCTATGGTAATGAATAACAGTAGTCTGGGAAAATATTTGGTGTTTTTCATTGAGGGAGGGAGTGTTAAATGAAGTGGTGGATCAAGTGTTTATTCACTGTACAATACTTTACATCCAGGATTTACTGTAATTTAAGTATTTCTTTAGCATAGTTTTTGTACTTTCAAAGATTTGTATTACCTTACTCTAAGCTCAGAAATTAGCTCCTTTTTCCTCTGCAGTAAAGTCTCACATCTCACCACTAATAGGGACCAAAATATTATGGTGAGATTCAAAATGGTGAAATTTATTACGGGAAAATATAATCAAAACTTTGACCCGCCAAAACAAACAAACTTCCTACATCTTCTCATGTTACCTCCTACTTTCGCTGGAACCTAGTACAGTAGTTGGTACAGCAATCGCCTCGGCTTGGCTCGGTAACTCTCTGCTCTAGTCGGTTCAAACGGTCGAACGGTGGCGAGATTCCAGATTGGATGACGAGGGCTGAGATTTGGGGAGAGGTGGTAAGATGCAAATTGGTGAAATGAAAGTTGGTGAGAATTGGGACTTTACTGTATACTGTAGTTTTGTTTTTCTGTGTTGTAATTTTGTTATTGAATCTCACTGCCATAGTTATGCATATCATTATTACCGTACTGTCTTCCTTTATATTTTAGTACATGTAGTACTGTATAATACTTTACTATCCCAAACTACTAAGTCTACTTAATGTGTATGATAATTGCAGTTTGCCCATAAGTTTATCATCATGTGTGTGTTAAATAAATGTTCTTGAGTTAAAGATCCCCTGCCAAAATGTATACTCACAGTCCAAAATATGTATTCAGACTTGCTTCGAATAGCCTGATCAAGTACTGTATTAAATTAAGTGAGTTCAAGCAAATATGAAACAGGATAAGGTTCGCTTCATGTCAAATTATTCGAAACTTCAACAACAAGACCTGGATACAAATTTCGGATTGCGAGTGTACCTGTCCACTATTTTTAATTGTTTACATAATGATGTCTTCTAATAGTCTGCCTAGGTCATAAGTTAGAATACAGTAGGATCTAGAACCCTAACATTAATATTATGATAATGGTGCTTATAGTTATTAAGATGACATTGCTGATGAATCTATAACATTTTTACCATCAAGACATTTTGTTATTCCATTTGTTGATTCAGACAATTATTACAATATAAACAAACTCACTGAAATTTTGACATTTTATTAACTAACAGAAACATTTTGCAATAACATATCCAACTGTTATTTGTTAATCATAGAATAAATGAATTAAATATGGGCACAATTCTATAAGAACAATGAAGGAATTCTATGTCTGTCTTATACATATACTAGTCAGAAGGATATTGATTCATGAAGGAAAGCTGCTTGAATATTGCTTTGTAGTTGGTGGATTTGTAGCATCAGAACTAAAACTTTATACAGTTACTGATGTACTGTACTTTATATAATTTTGGTTCATAAACTATTGTCATGTAGAACAGAAGATTTGAAAGCCAGTATTTAGAACTAGAGCAGACTGTATCTTTATCCCATTCATTAATGATCTGAAGTTTATATAGCACTGTAATTGGAGTCTTGAAAACTGTTTTAGCATAGGAACCCTGATAACTTTTTTTATTGTATGTGAGAATTTAACATTAATGTACTGTACTGTACTGTACTTGGAAGACACTGTAATGATATATAGCTTTTAAGGAGTCTATTTTTTCACTTGGTATTTTTATTTTGTATTGAACTGTAGGCTATATGATAGACAAAAAAACTTAGTGTATAGGCTACTGGTGGAAGCTTTGTGCTTTTACCTCCTGCTTTCTGTTTGGTCATGATTTCTTCATACATGTAGTTTAATGATACACGTATGTCTGGAACTCATAATTCCAACATTTAATGAGGGTTTACTATGAGTACATGTATGGGTAACAAAAATGTAATAATGTACCTGGATATTTGTGCCATAATTTCTAGTCCATCTCAGTAAAGCATAGAATATCCCTTTGTTCTGCCATAGATTTATAGGAGACAATGGTCTCTTTTTGGCACATTAATGCTTGCTAGTTCATTCATATACAAGTAACACATTGAGTTTATCTCATGAAGATTTACTATTATATAATTAAGTATACCTTGTACAATATTCCTATGTAATGTTTACTGTATTGATATGCAAAGTTGACATCTTAAAGGGAAAATTACAATAGGGACTGGTAGTTGCCACATAAACAAAATCATATCTGAATATACAATATAACCAATATTTACCCCTCTTAATGTAGACACATAGGATACCAATGTAATATTACATGTTTAAATAAATAAAGTGATTTAATCAAGAACTTTTACTGTACAGAAACATGTTTTTCACTTGGTTTGCTTGGGGGGAATGACATGCCAAAAAGATGCAATTTGCTGTTACTGTAGTCTAATGTTTTATTCTAAAATGGCAATATCTATGTACTGTACCATATTACCCCACTCAGGGTGTGTAGCCTGATCATTTAATGGACTGAAGGCCAACCTAGTCCATCTAACCGGTGGTCTGCCTCTCACACCAAGTCCCACAACACTACTCCCATATGCCTATGTTTTTTTCTGTTGGTGTTGTGAGGTATAGGGCCTTATGCAAGAATGTTCGTGGTGTTGATGATGGCGTGGTACCAGTACAATGGCTGTGTTGTTTGTCTATGGAGCCATCATATCAGTACCACACCATCTTCAACACCACAAGAACATAAGGACCATAGTACCATCTACTATACCTTTGCTTTAGTAACCCTGGCACATTAGAACAGACCATCTTTTGTTTTAATTCTTTTCATTGTAAAAAGAGTATACCAATTAAGAGTCTGTGTAGCTCTTGTTTTAATTCTTTTCATTGTAGCAGAAGCAATCTATCCCAAATGTTGTTACTGTATTAGATTCATGATTGGCTATTGAATTAGGTTAGGTTAGGATGGACTAGATTAGAAAATTTGGAGAAAACAAATTGTGTAAACTAAGATGTAAATCAAATTGTGTAAAATATAACATCCCCTTAAAATTAGTGTCCACGTGCCATTTACCATATTTAAATTTCCCGGTAAAGTTAATTCTCGTATTGTCACGGAAAAGCTCGTGTGTGTGAATGTCAGTGTTGCCAGATGCAGGGGAATTTCTCTGATTTAGGGAATTTTGAGGTCCACAGGGAAATTATATAAAGATTTTTCAAGGGTAAACCGGGAAATTTCTATCACACGAAATACCAAAAAATATATATAAGTTCAATGTTAATAAGTAAATAGAGAATTATTAAGGCAAAAATAAAAATTCTAAAGGTGAAGTTAGGAAGAGTTCATCAAGCAGATCTGGCATCACTGGTCTTTATCAGTGTTGACAAGTATGGAGAATTTTCTCTAGACATGGGGAAATTAGAGGTCCTCCCCACCCACCCGGGATTCACAAAGGCGAAAGTTTCAGTGTAAACCATATTATATAATATATAATCTATTATGCATGATGGTTTACACCAATGGGAAAATTATATATTGTTCAAAGAGTAAATGGGGAAATTTCTACCAGACTAAATATTGTAACGTTGGGAGACCATTAATTACTACCGAAGGTGTACAGTAGGCCTATATTGTAGACTCGAATACTAGGCACGGATTTATTAATAAGTAACACAGGTGAAATATACAGAGTACACTAAAGCACCAGAGTGGAGACTCAAGTCGTAGCCTTGTTTAGCCTAAGAAGAGTTCTTGGAGGTGTGTGTCGGCCACAGTTGAGCGGTTATGAGCTCCGGGTGTACAAGCGGTGATCTTGAGAGGGCGTCCACGACGGCGTTGAACTCCGAAATGAACGCAAGGTGTCGCGTGACCCTAGGGGTCTTTGGGCCCAGTTAGTGCTGAGCTGGTGCATGACTGTGCTGAGGGGCTTGGGGTCCATACGGATGTGGAACGTCCTGCCCTCGAGGAAGTGCTTCACAGCACCGTGGATGGCCCACAACCCCCTGTCGAAGGCGCTGTACTTGCACTGTGGCGGCTCCAGATGTTTTCTGTAGAAGGCGATGTCCTGCAGCAGGACAGCTCCGATCAAGGTCCTTCTGCAAAGAAATCATAAGCGGTGGAGTCCTGGCTCTTCCTATATCCTTGTCCCGGGTGGAACGACACTATAATTTCTGATCCTGAGTCGACGAGGTAGTTGTCGCTCAACACGAGGTCTTCCACCCACATGAGATTAACGGTGTGGAAGAGGTTGCATGAAGGTAGTGGCCGGGAGCTGCTTCGTGAGTAAAAGAGAGGTGTGGTCACTGTTGGCGGCATTGATGTGGTGTGGCACCTTGAAGTCGTTAATGTGTGGTGTGGGTGAGCGTTGATGGGGCGTGTCGTGTGGAGCCTTGCTGAAGTTGAAGTAAAAAAGGGAAATTGTAAAGATGAAGTTGAGGTAAAAAAAGGGAAATTGTAAAGATGAAGTTAGTGAAGTTGAGGTAAAAAATAAAAAAGGAAATTGTAAAGACGAAATTAGTGAAGTTGGGGTAAAAAAAAAAGGGGGGGGGGAGATTGTAAATATGTAAATGTAGATAATAGATAATATATAATAGTTAGTAGATAATAATAGTTAGGGATAATAGATAATATATAATAGTTAATAGATAATAATAGTTAGGGAATTTTGTGTACATCCTCATTAGAGTTGGCAACACTGTAATGTGAGGCGGCCATACTGTGTGACTGTCAGAGAGTTGTTGTTATGATGTAGTGGAAGGTATTTATTGTTGCTTTATCTCTCTCACCATGGCTGTAGACTTCTGTGACTACTTTTGGGTAAGATATGGAGTGTATGTGTGTGTGTATAAGTGTATATATGTGTGTTATGTTACGTGTTGTGTGTGTGTGTATGGGAAGTTCTCTGAATCATACATCCTCCTCCTCCTCTTCTTCCTCTTACTTCCTCCTACTTTATCTACTCTTCCTTTGGTGTGATATGGTGTGTGTGTATGTGCGAGTGTATGTATGTGTGTATATGTGTGCTGTGCTAGTAAATATTGAATGAATTACCGTTATTGCGTATGGTTTTTCTACCTTCATTAACCACTAAGTTAACTAACTTAAACGTTAATTTAGACCATTCTAAGACTATTTTCTTATAACTTTATGGCATTTCCTCCGCAAATCTCTCATTACACACACACACACACACACACCTCTCAATCTCTCATTACACACACACACACACCTCTCAATCTCATTACACACACACACCTCTCAATTTCTCATTACACACACACCTCTCAATCTCTCATTACACACACACACCTCTCAATCTCTCATTACACACACACACACACCTCTCAATCTCTCATTACACACACACACACCTCTCAATATCTCATTACACACACACACACACCTCTCAATCTCATTACACACACACACCTCTCAATCTCTCATTACACACACACACACACCTCTCAATCTCTCATTACACACACACACACACCTCTCAATCTCTCATTACACACACACACCTCTCAATCTCTCATTACACACACACCTCTCAATCTCTCATTACACACACACACCTCTCAATCTCTCATTACACACACACACACACCTCTCAATCTCTCATTACACACACACACCTCTCAATCTCTCATTACACACACACACACACCTCTCAATCTCTCATTACACACACACACCTCTCAATCTCTCATTACACACACACACACCTCTCAATCTCTCATTACACACACACACCTCTCAATCTCTCATTACACACACACACACCTCTCAATCTCTCATTACACACACACACACCTCTCAATCTCTCATTACACACACACACACACACCTCTCAATTGGTGTGTGATTCCAGTGAAATCCTGTTGTGGCAACTTGTAAAAATTTACCCTAATTTTGAAAAGGTTTGCGGATAATTAAGAGAGATTTAGAGGCTTCCCTTGTTTCATTATAATTTGACGGTGAGTGTGTGTGTGTGTGTGTGTGATGAGAGATTGAGGTGCGTGTGTGTGTAAGGTGATATTAGACATATAATTTATCCCTGAGCCACTCACTACCTTTCATTTCATCAGCGGGATAATAGTTAATGATAGCTGTAGAAAAAAAAGTTAAATAGTACATACCAATTTTCTTTATATTTTGGTTGGTGGATGTTTTTTATTATGTCTGTAGTGATGTGGGCAATACTGTAAGGGTTTTGGCACCCCTTGGCCCCTCAATCCATCCTCTTAAAGTGTGTATGAACCTTTGAATTTATGAAAACATCAAATGAAAATCAATCAAACATATTTTGAAGTCAAATTTCCCTATAGGTTGCTGGTAGCAGAAGATATAATACTGTAATGCCAAATGATAGAATAATTTTGGACGGATGGTAAACTTTGAATTGTATAGAATGTCAAAGTTTAACACAAAGTAATGTTAAGTATACTGTACAGTACTACCAACACTCAACCAGAATACACATGACCTGTTATAGTAACATGAGCCATATGGTTGACACTAAACAGGTTGATATTATCCAGTCATATACCCATTACTGAGCTGTAGTTGTTGGGTGCATGATAATGTTATAAGGGAAAATGTGTTCACAACAATTAGCTTATTATAAGTTCTGATTCAAACAAGGATCCTGATTTCTGTACTCAGATACAGATATCTATAAAATGTATAACTTGACAATATTTGACCTTAGATTTTTTTAAATTGATATTTACTTGATAAAACATTCAATCCACCATATTATAATGTTTCAAAGTGAGCTGATTATAACACTATTAATTAGTGTGGATGTTGTGACTACAGATTGCTGATGGCTACTCATATTACAGGGGGAAGAGCACAATGGGTGGAATACACTATATCAAAATATGAAACAGGGACAAACTGCAAGCAAAGAATTGGCTGAATTCCTCAAAGAAAGGTAAGCTACTAGTATAGACAGATACGTATAATTATTTTTTATGGTTAACATGAATGAAAGGATGGACTTAAAAGAAAGCATTAATGGTTATGCTATAGATGACTTAGGGTCTAATCTAATTCTTTGTTACATTTTCAGGTGGTCTATAGATGAAACCTACTCTAAGTCCTTAGCAAAGCTTGCTAACAAAACCAACCCAAACACAGAGAAAGGGACATGTGCACCAATATTTGGGGTGTTGAAGCAGTCATCAGAAATATTGTCCATTATCCATTCCGACACTGTTGTCCGTGTACAGGAGTTAGTAAAAAATGTTGCCAAGTACAATGATGATTTACACAAAAAGCATAAAGGGGTAAGTAGGGTACCGTAAAGTTGATGATTGAAATTCATTATATTTGTTCTAATTAACAACTAGTGTACTGTACTACTGTACTTTGATAGATTTTCTAGGCTTACTAATTTTGGTTGCATTTATTTATGATATCTTGAAAGCAATATGAATACCATTGAATTCCACTTTCTCTGAAAGATGAACTAAAAAATATATATGAATGACTTAGATGCTTAATCAAATAATCAGCAAAATTTTAAGCAAGTGTTTTTGAAATTACTGTAATTGCAGGTTAAAGATGAGGAGAGCCAAACAGAAGAAATTGTTAAAAGCATCCAGACTACAGGTGGCTTGGCACAAAAAGCAAAAGAAACTTACAGTCAGAGATGTCAGGTAAGTATTTACCTTGTTGTAACATATAGGAAAAGAGCTGTGTTTATACTTTGGGTAGCTCTTCTGTAGGTACAACTAGACATTACTATACAGTCAATCCAATCATTCTTCATCCAGTATAATGGTAAAAGATAGTTAAATTTGCAGTACAAGATCTGCTTTTGATCCCAAGTGTATTTATGAGTTGGTTTTTAATTAATCTTTTGGAACGAGGGAAATGGGGTCTTAAAATGATGAATTTTTATTTTCTCCCACTCCCTAGGATTTGGAGAAAGTTCGTAGGGATGGAGCTTCACCAAAGGAGGTGGAGAAAGCAGAGGGTAAATTAAGAAAAGCCCATGATGAATACAGAGCCCTTGTGGAGAAGTACAATAACATCAGAGAGGAATTTGAAAAAAGAATGACTACATCCTGTGTGGTAAGGAACTCCTTCACATTGTAACATAAATGGGAAAATGTTAATGTACAATTTTTATCCTTTGTAAGTTTATTCCCTTGGGTAAAAGGAGATTGAAACCAAGGTTGGCAAATGATTCAGAATTTAAATTAATAGCATCATATTACTGATATATTAATATTGATTTTACTGCTGTACAGTATTTCGAAACTAATATAGAGGATTTATCTTCAGAAATTTCAGTCTGTAGAAGAGAGCCACCTAGACAAGATGTTGCAGTTTGTGCAGACCTACATCAATGTGTTACAGAGTACTCATGAAGCCATGGGACAGGTCCACCAGGATCTTCTCACTCAATACTCTGGGTTCTCCATTGAAAAGCTCTTGGATAAATTTGCACTTTCTAAGTGTACTGGGCTGGAAAAGCCAAGTAAGATTTATTAGGATGGCGTTCTTGCTGTAGTACAGTAGTTATTAAAATGGTATGTTGTTGAGAAGTTAGAGGGATAACAGTTCTTTCAAACCATGCAATAAAACAGATCCCCTACTAATTTTTTTTTTTTATAGTTTGGCATGAAGTGGATATTAAAATTGTTTTGTTTATGCCATTGTGCCATTTTCAGCTACAATTTAGTACCATACTTGTTTAATAGATTTTGATACTCATAATTTAATCACCACTACCAGTGATATAATCTATTTCAGGGAATTACGTAATGATCACTGATAACATGATTTCCTGTTTAAAGATACTATGATGTTCCATATTGTGCATAAAATTATCATAATTATCATACAATATTCTACCAACTGCATTTCTGGCTTGTGTGTTCCCTCTCTCCACCTCTAGCCTGTGGTAACCTGTCAATTTTAAACTTCACTCAAATCCTAAACTAATTCTTAAAATGCATATATAAAAAAGATTTTCTACTCATATTAAAGAAACTAGGTAGCATTCATGCAGTAACAGAAATACTGGATATAGTAATATTTAATGTTTCCTGGGTAATAACTAAGCACTGTTTGTATCAGATGCAATGGTGTTTGAGGAGTCGGTATCAGTTGGATCAGCTGTGTCAGGCCAGCAGTCCCCCGAACCAGCTGACCAGTCCAAGTCATCAGCGGAGGACGGTGTTGGCGGCAGCAGCGGCGGTGGTGGCGGGGGTGGCAGCTCGGCCGGCAGCGTCCTCACTGGAGGTACTGTGCCTGTCACCAAACCTAGTAGAAAGGAAACTGGTAAAAAGCCATTGAGAGAACGGGCCTCAATATTTTCCATGTCCAGGGTTACTTCTCGATCTATGTCGACCACCACGGCCGGGTCGTGGGGTCAAGTGGGGAGTGTGAGTAGCAGTGACAGGGTTTCTTCTGTCAGTTCCTCACCCACTTCCATTAGCTCCAAAATCATCAGCACATTCACACAGGATTCCAGCTGCTCCTCAGATATAAAATCAAATGCTGCTCGTGGAAACACATCTGCCACTAAAGGAAACTTGGTGGGGTGTACCACCAGCAACAACAAAACCTCTCGTCGCACCACCTCACTGCTCAACCTGTTTGTGGCGTCCACTTCCTCTGCTGGTATGTGGTTGGTTCTTGATTCTTGTCTTTCCAGCTCTGTGGCAACATGTAGCACTCTCTCTATCAGACCTCTTTGCAGGCTGTAGAAATTTAGTGCATAGTATCATCACATTATCGTAGAAAATACAGGAAAATTAAATTTATGTTATAACGGGTCACAATAATATTTACTTCCTCAGGAATTTTAAGTCTTTGAAGCAGGTATAGCAGTGACTTATGATTTTGTTTCACTGGTAATATTGTGCATGCTCACCAAGCTAGTGTATCTGTAATGTAAACACTTGATGCAATATATTTGTGTAGTGTAGTATGCAGTTGTGTATACTTGGATATTATAATTTTGTGATGAGAGCATGATTGTACAGTATAAATCTTTTTAACTGACTAGAGTATGGGGAAACAAAATGTTGTAGAGCTGTGGTTTAGTGAATGCAAGTTTTTATGCTTGTAAATGGTCACAATTTCCAGTTCGGTATACTGTACTGTATACACTTATGGTGCACTTGTTTATGCATGTGTGTTTTATTTTTCAGTTATATTCACCTTTGATTATAAGCACATTTTGTATACAATAATACTCCTTTCTTGAGGGGTAAATGGAGGGAAGAATGATTTTTGAAAATCAGTTTAGTTGTAAGTATCTTGTGCCATTGTCATTATACTGACAATTTATTTTTATTTTGGCATTTAATTATTTTCTGCTTTAAAACTTTTTTGTTTATTTAATGTTTGTCTTTTGCACCATCTTCAACAGCAGGATTAAGGATTGTTTTTCCATCTTGCATATGCTTCTACAGGCAAAGCCTAAGGATGATATTATTATACTACTACTTCGAGGAAAAGGCTCTTTGTTGCTCAATTCGTATTCTTTTGCAATATAGATTAAGCATCGAAAAGCCTTTTCCTCAAAGATAAACTTTAATAATACGACCCTCTGGAACTAGCAGAATTTTGTTTACTCTCCCAATTTAATTTGTTTCTTTTTTGCTGTTAAATCATCACCTTTTTGTCCATAATTATAGACACATGAGTCATTGACACCTAATAAAAATAAAAATAAATTTGATGTATTATCAAGCAGAAGTAAAATTCAACTGCTGGGCTGGATTCAGTAACTAGATACAGATTGATACTGTATTACTCTTGGCACTTCAGAACATTTATTTAATTCATTATCTGTCCTGCTGTAGAACTAATTCTTGTAGTTTGTAAGTATTCTTTAAAGTTAAAGTGAAATAAGTTTGTTTAACCATGAAAATAACTCTAAGATGCTCTGTAACATAACAATTTCATGGAAAGGTGGTGATATATCTTGACAATCAAGGGATAATACCATCAGTCAGATGGAAAAGCAGAGTTAAACAATACACAAGAGAGAGAGAAGTATGAGTAAGAGAGAAAGGCTTCATTATGATGAGTGTGGAAGAAAACTGGAGACCTGTTGTCACCATTCCCTTAACCTGTTACTGATTTGGAATTTAGGTTTAATTATTAAGTAGTTGTATTACACAGGTCTAGGGTGTGGAGAGGTTTGAATCAAAGACCTTTTATCTCATCATTTTTCTCCTCTCTTACAGATTCACTATTGCCTCTCTTTATCTGAGACTTGCATTACTCCCTTTTTGTTATTATTATAATGAATATTGCTTTTCTGAACTCTCAGTGTACTGTAAGCTTCCTCCCCTCAGGATAGCATGCACCACTTGTAAAGTTTCCAACTCAATATCACCTCTTTTCTATTTATCTCCTTAATGCAATAGTTAACCAGTACTCTCATTCTTTCTCAGAGAGAGGGGACTGGAAGCACTAACTTTACCTTGGGGGGAAAGTGTGTGATCCTTTAACTGGATAACTAAATTATGAAATAAGATAGTTTGGCTCCTCAGATAATTTCTGTCAATACTGAAATAATGTAATCATAAGGTTTAATATTATTTGTTGTCACTAATAACTATCATAAAGAAACATTGATTGCAGGTGGAACCTAACCTACTGTATTTTATTGTCTCTTTAATATGGACCAAATGACTTCGTTGTTACAGTGCCTAATATCAATCAATCTATAATATGGAAGATTTTGCATGGTAGCATTTTTAAAAAGTACATAACATAAAAACTTAAAAGAAAGTTGTTGTTGCCTTGCATAGAACATATAGAGTACTGATATTCAGTAGAACATTATACAGTACTGATTTTTATCACAATAAATTAAGTCATACAGAATATATATACAGTATATATATATATATTTATATATATATATATATATATATATACCGTATATGTTACCTGTACTGTATGTATATAAACAATTATAATTTTTATTCTTGATAAAAAAGTTGTAACATTCGTGTAAATTATTTTTTTCTTGTTTTACAGTTCTGCTACTATCTCTGTGCACTAATATTATTTGGAGTGCAGTAAACTCTTATTTATCTGTCAAGAATTTTAAGGCTAGTAGAAAATCATAGCAGAAGTCCAAAATGTTTCCCAAGAAATTATTTTTTTCTTTTAAATGGAAAATTTGTGAAATTAGTCACACTGGGTACTGAGTTACGTTGGTGTTCATTTGACTGGGATAATAATATGTGTATATAGGGTGTTTGGCCATATTCGTAGTCTTTAAGGAGCAAACTTGAAAACTCCCAAACATTACCATGGGATGGAGTGATGAAGATTGGGATGGTAATAGTCCTAAGGTTGTTTTTAGGACCCAATGGTTCTTATACAAAAGAGCTGATCTGTTGGATAGAATTGGGATTAAGTGGCATTCATTATTGTTGGTTGCTGACAGTTTATATCGGGTTTGACTAAGAATACGGCCCAATCAATACATTGCATGATGCATAGTGATATTCTCTTCTTGTTGTTGTTTAAGCTCTTTGGGGCTCTGTATTCTCAGTTTCAATTGTTTTTTGTTTTTGTTTTTTTGTTTTTAGGAATTATGCCATGCTTGCCTATTTGCTTAATTTATTTTTCCACATATATTATGCTTGGAAGCACCTGACTTGGCCCAATGCTATCTGCTTCTTTGCAATATTGAAGAAAGTGCTCCAACTGAAGGAAAGGAATTAATTAAATGGATAATTAGTTATTTAACTAGTGATCTCTTAGCTAAGTACAAGAATTTGATGACGTAAAGCTGGAAAGGCACAATTATCTGATATTGAACACACTTTGATATCCTGATTCAACTTTATACTTGCTCCATGAACTGGAAACTTTGGTGTTGTGAAGAAGGCTTAATTAAAACATTGTACAGTAATTTGGACAGAGTGTGTAGGTGTTCTCATGTACGGTACAGTATACGGTATACAACTGAGCATTGGCTGCCTTCAGAGCAAGTGTTAGCAGTGTGTCTTGTGTGCGGAGAGATTTGCTGTTACTGTTTAATGGTACATGATACTACTACTTCAATTTCATGTTAATATCATGCTTTAATATGGAAGTGGGTCATAATAAACAGGTACAGTACCTGTATATTGAGGTGAAAGATTTTAAAGTCCATAAAATCTCCATTGTGTACATTTTAGCACTCGTGTTGAATGGTATTAGATTCCTTCTATATTGGCATAATGAGAGTGGTACTATAAATCAGGGAGTTGAGATGTGGAGTGTGTGTGTGTGTGCAGGGGAGGGGGTGGGGGGAGTTCTATGTTTGGGCATTTTATTTTGGAGGGTGTGCGACATGACGAGGCTACCTCCAGCGTGGAGAGAAAGGCCTGGTATATGTGTATGTATGTACTATATTAGGTAAAGTCTGACACATTTTTTACTACAGTATAGAGTTTTAGGGTGCATTAGCCTGGAGACTTTTGTACTGATTGCTTTTGTTCATGATGGGTGAAGTCATCTAGATACAGACATTATCAAAGGTAATCAGATCTTTGTGAGGTCAAGAAGAAAAATATAAAGATATACTGTATTTGTTGATCTCATTAAGTTCAGATAAATTGGAGTTTACTGTAATTCACACCTATTCAACTTGTATAATTTGCTTGCATGAATAGACAAAAGCACTCACATGTAATTTTCTAATTCTTTAACGGCTTTTAGTTGAGACTGCCAACTTAGATATTAATGTTCTTGAAGTATAGCAGTTGCATTTCAAACTAACCTTCAGTGTTATACCTCAGTAGGTTTCTTCACATCAAGGCCACAGTCAGTAATATTCACATGCATTTATGGAATTATATTGTACAGTACAGTATCAATAAAACACATAAGGAAAGACTTACTGAATTAGTTTGTATTTTGGGTGGGTCCACTTCTACTTTTTTTCATACAATGTTAGATTCCCTCTCCTAAGTTTTTTGTGCTGAAATTGTAGTCCAGAAATTGTCTTCTGATTACATCCTTGGTGTGAAGGAACCCAAAGTAGAACAAAGTGATTGCAGAGTGTATTGCAGATGGTGACATTGTTTTTTATTTGAGCTGGCTTGACTAATGTTACCCTCATCTGGGGTAAATACAACCTTGCAGGCCGCAGCGAGCGCGAGTGGTCCGCTCCCCCCAGCTGTGATTCAGGTGGGGGGGAAGACAGCCAAGACGGGGACGGGGGTGAACGTGGGACGGAAAGCCTCCCCCACTCCCCTGCTAAGTCCTCCCCCGCCCGCGTCACTAGTGCTCCCACCAGCCCCTCTGCAGCTGAGGACTCGAGCCTCGGCCGCACCGTGTTCCGCTCATCTAAGTGTACGCTTCGCATTATTCATTCATTAATTCTGAATTTTATTTGATTTATTTTACATTGCTTACATCTAAAAGTTCCTCCAATTCAGATTCTTCATTGTTTTGTTTTTCTTTTACATTGCTTACATCTCTAAGGCCCATATTCAAGAACATACATGATGTTGATGATAGCATGGTATAGTACGATGACTCCATAAACACACTACACAACCATCGTACTGGTACCATGCCATCATCAACACCACCAATATTCTTGCATATGGCCCTTAAAGTTACTACATAAGCTTTAGTTGATGACTTCTGCAAACTATTTATGAAGGTGTTGATTTCTGCTTCTCTGCTGATTATAGTCATCTATCATTGATAATTCCAGTGTTTTATTATGATTTAAATAGATTTTCTGTGACTTAGTAAATTTACCCATGAAGCCTTTGCCATTCTGAGATAATTGGTTGCTTGGCAAAATTAACCCCTTCATTCTGAATCGGTAATTCTGTGTCTGGAAGGTAGAAATTAGAGGTAAGTTATTTTTATTCATATTCAGCATTTCATGTACAATACTGTACATCAATAATGAGCTGGAAAGAACAAAAAGCTGATTAAAAAGGCATGTTATATCTACTGTTTATTATCACAAGTTTATGAGGCATGTAATATACTGTTTCTCACATCCATAATGTACTTTCCTTTGCAAAACATCAGTCTCATAAAGCATTGCAAGCATTTAAGTTGGAACTATAGTAAAAAACAAATTGTTATTCATTACTAACATCTTTAAGCAAAACCTCCAGACACAGCAATGATCTGATTTTATTTATTTTTGAGCTCTGAGCTTTGGTAGGGGGATGCTGAAAGGTGAAGGATTTGTTATAGTCATGGGAAGCTTAATGGTGGATATTACTACTTGTCAGGGAATTGTAGGCCACCGATACTCCACACTCCAATGAAACCGCATCTGTTCCCAGGGAGTTTGTTTTGTGGCACAATTTGGAGGAATTGATAGCCTACAGTTTGCTGACACTATCTTTTGTGGTACCCTTCTGCAGCACTGGTTTGGTTAGCTTGAGAGTGCCTTAGTTTTTTCGTTTGTTTTTTAGAGATTGAGGAGAGAATCCAAAAGACATTAAACCCAAAACTGGAATGGGTTAATACTAATACAGTACCTTCATTGAAAATTTACAACTTAAAGGAATCATGAGTTGGAAAATGTCCCAATTCAGTTGTAGAGTTTCATATTCAGTAAAGTTTACTGTACTATGATCATGTATTGATGTTCCCATCATAAGAAATTATTTGCTAAATACTGCCGGTACTTACAATTTCTTTACATACAGAATGCAGTTCAGTCTTCATGCCTAGTACTGTAATTCATCCTTGATTTAATTTATTTTCATGAAGTTTGTTTTATTATTGTCTTAGAAGGTTTTTCCCTCCAGCTGCTTGGTCAGAATTTCATATTTATTTTTGGGATCGTGTTTAGTACATGTTTTAACATTATAAGTAGCACACATTGTACATATAGTACAATACATGGTCATGCAGCTCACCTCTCACTACTTCAAAATTCCATTCATGTACTACTGTATATTGTACTTCAAGCAGCTGCTGCTAGTTATTTAAGGCTACAGTAATATGAAGGTCACTATTTTATAAAATACAAAATACTGTATTAACATGGAGATTATGGGTCATTTCATGCTAATCCTGTTTTGGAATAGTTTTTGTTGGCATTTTTCCCCTCACTAAATTTTATATTCTGCAACCAAACCTTTTGTAATTTGACATATACACTGTAAAGCACGAGCACTGTAGATGATAATGATGGTATCTAACATATACAGATATGGAATGTTAAATTTTCATATACATTACTTGGTTTATATGAGTGACTAACACTTATTGTTGTGTAGAGATAAAATACAGTAGTTTGATATACTAACCTCTTAATATTACATTCAGTGGATAAATTCTATACATTTCTTTCCTTAATTTAAGTAGCTTCAGTAGCACTTGCAATATGTGCTGTATATGAAATGACATGTAAATGTGGCAAAATACTGAACCAGACTGGAAGAGCACAATATAACTAAATAGGACAACCAGTTCTTTCCCTTATAAAAATTGATTTATAAATAGAATGGCTTACTTGCTAATGATAAGGAAATTGTAGTGAGATTGAGCCATTTATCCATGACCATACACATGGTTAGTGTACATACAATAACATCAACATGCCTTCACTGCAAAAGAGGATTTTTTGGTTGATGTTGGGGTGAAGAAGTTATGTGATCTCAAGAGTGGATAGTGTTTTGTGTTTGACAGTAACCGTAAGATCAAGTCTTCTCTTTCAGTGACGTTACCGGGAGGAACACCAGTTTTGTCTTTTGGTGGGTACATCCCGTGCTGTCCATAATTAATATTTTCGTGCTCATTTGAATGTGCTACGCATACATCTGGCTTTTTGTTTTTGGAGCTTGTGAAGGTCAGCTGAAGTCTGCCGAAGTCTTAGTTTTATCAAATTCAAATTAAAATATTTGTTCTTAATGAAAATGTACTGTATTATTTATTTTCTTGTGCAGACTGTTGATCTTCAGCTTTCTCCATGTTTCCAAGCCAGTTTTCTTTTGAAAATAAGCCTGCAAAGTATCAGCTTTTAGATGTGGCATCCGCAGTAGTGCAGAGGCCAGCTATAGTGTCCCTGTGATTGCTGGCCTTGAGTTTCTACTCTAGGATATTATTTTGCTGCTCATGATTGCCACAGAGTTTCATAAGACATACGACCAACCCTATCATACCAGTTAGTTGCCACATGTATTTAAATGCACATATGCAGTATACCCTATATATATTGTTATATGATGTTATACATTAACTATAGATACCTGTGCATTGATATTGAATTAACCCTTATATTATATAGTTCATAGTGTATTGTTAGTGTGACAAAGTCTGGAATGATGCACCTTCCTCAAAAATGAACCCTACCATTCATTGGGCTGCATGCAAAACAAGTCACATCCCAGTCAAAGAAAGGGACTGATATGATGGGTTCATGTTTTGTTGATGGAGAGAACCATTATGCTTAAGTATACAGTTTCTTACAGTGAAAAATGGGTGGAGTAGCTGTATGATGCGTCACTTCTCACATGGATTTTATTTACAGGGCTCAAAAAGAATGAATTTTATACCCTCAAAGAGTGTTGTTTATATGTCTTGCAGAATATTGTGTAGTCTCTAATGGTTGAATGACTTTGAGAAATAATATGTAATGTATATTGTTATGATAAATATTTATGCACTCTGTACAGAGTCTGAAAATTCTCTAGTTGATATAATGCTATTATTTCCTTGCAATATTTATATTTAGGTTTGTTATAAGAATGTAAGCAAATTCCCACAATTTCAAAGATAATTCAAAATCAAATTGTTGTTTATGAAAGATATAATAGAATAATTGTACCAGTGATTTTATGTTATGCCACAAGTATCAGTAAATAATTATGTAAAAAAGCTTGGATTAGGAATGGGTGAAGCAATGGAACTTGTACACAATTGGCAGGAGTGGATGAGATTTACTAGGAGTACTCTTCCTGGCTCCTTTCACCAATGCAAATTACAGGGACATTTGTTGTGAATGCAAAAACGTGTGAGGAAAATTGAAAAAGTGTGGGCTTGGAAAGGGGAGTGAATGTGACTCATTTCATTTAGTATTGCAGTATGTCCTTGTCTCTGTTTATTTCCTATTTCACTTTTCCATCCATTGCCGTGAAGCTCCCCCATCCCTTCAGTAAAGGGAAATAGGTATTATTGATTATGTCATATTACAGCATTTTTTTTTTTTTCGACAGTGCTTCTTTTACAGCTCTCACTCATAAGATTGCACTGTACATCAAATTTGATATACTGTAAACTGTTAATTTATTTTCAACTGTTAAGTGATTAGGCTGACTTCTTTAAGTAGTAAACACTTATACAAATGCTTTTACCTCATTGTCAGTGATGAAAACGATTTTCTTTGTTTTTTTTTGTTATGTATACATGTATATAAAAAGTATTTAATTGTCAGTAAGAACTTGAAAGTATTGCTCTCTACAAATATAATAATATGTAGGATTATGATTTCAGATTAGGGAAATGATGATAGCCAGAGTTTGTAAAGATAACATTAATAGCAGATGTATACATGTACAGTTTAGCAAGTAGAAAGTATAAGAAAGATATGGCTGGACATGGCAATATCTAGCAGTTCTTTGTTGTAAGTCCTTGTATATTTATCAATGAATCACTGGGAACCCAGAGCCAATGTAAGGTGGAACGTGATTGGCTGAACTTTGATTGGTGGTGAAGATGTTGCCATATACAACCATATTTTTTTTGCACTTTCTACTTGCTCAATTGTGGAGAGACACTGATGAGACAGACACACAAGCATGCACACCGTATGGTTGCCTCTACCCGACTGGTTCTGGAGGGATGTATGGAAGGGCTGGTAGTGGGAGGGAAGTAGAGGCACCAACAACATGGCTGGCTGAGTCAGAAAATAGTATGTGTTGCCAGGTATTACATTATCATAAGGATTTAAATTTGATGTTGGGTGTATTTTATTAACCATAACCCATTGAGTAGAAGCAACCATACTGTGTCCATACTAGTGTGTCTGTCCGATCAACTTGTGACTGTACAGTACAATAGAACTATCCTTAGAGGTTTGGATTCAATCACCGGCCATTCTGCCAGGTCATTTGTTAATATGACCCTACTGTGGTTGTTAAGTACTGTAAAAAAGATTGTTGCTGCCACACATGTCATCTTTTGTTGATATATGTAGTTGAACTGTCAACTTTCTCATCTACAAACAAGACTTCACGCTTAAGAATAGCGTAGATGTTTTTCCTGCTGGTTGCTGTGGTTGGCATCAGTAGAGCTGTGTTGTTGTTATTGTGGGTGTTGCTTGGGGCTGTATACATGTACAGGAAAACACATGAGCTAAAGGGCCTTATGCAAGAACATCCGTGGTGTTGACGATGGTGTGGTACCAGTACGATGCTTCCATAGACAAACAACAGAGCCATTGTCAATACCATGAATGATTTTTGTATACGGCCCAATCAGTGACAAGTGATCAATACAAAGTCTTCATGCATTGTGGTGGTCCAGGATCTCTGTTTAGCACATAAATTTTCCTGCAAACATTTGGCCCTTAGTTTGTTGAAGCAGCAATGTGTCTTCTGCCTGCAGGTGATGGGTCCCCCTCTCGCTCGCCATACAATAGTCTTCACACCTTGGCCGCAGGTCCACACTCACCCTCGTAACAGTTCTTCTTCTCTTCTTCTCTTACATATTCTCTTGTTGCATTGTTCATGGACTCATAGTTGCCTCCATTATCTGCATCCATGGTTTATATTGTTAGACTCTTTCAATTATCCTGTCTTCCTGGGCTGGTGTTCATAAAATGTCTTAGAACAGTTATTGATAAACTAGTAACTCTTGTGGCTTTCTAAGTTCTTTTTGAATACCAGTCCTGCTTTTCTGAGGAGGTTCCTATAGTGATATACCTTTCTTCAGTTGTCAAGGTTGTGTATACTGTGCAGTTGTAAGACTGATCAATTGGCTGAGGAAAATGGAGGAAGTAGTGTATGTACAAGTGGTCTAGCTGCTACACCACACAGTCACCTTGCAAGAAATTCCATATCATTGGCTTCCTGTCTGGTATCAGTTCCTCCTCAGCTTAACCACTCCCACACTGAACCAAGTTCAAAAGATGGAAGAGTGTTGGGAACTGAAAGGAATTGAAATAGCAAGGCTGTAGGTTGTGAATTTCTTGTAGTTTATTCAGGGGAAGTTGTGTGGTGCTCAAGATAGCCCAATTGTACTACCAGTAAATACTTCTAGAAGCAGTATATCTGACTGTGGTGACATGTCATGCAATGATATGACTGTAGTGCATCTTATGGTATGAGATGCATAAACAGTTTGCCTAAAATAACACCCATGTGATGAGGACTCTTTATGGACTGTCTTATTGCTGCTGTGACTTAAAGAAGCAGTAATGATACATTATCATAAATTTCCTCCTACTTTGGTGTTGATTTTATGTAGTGCATCTTGATATTAGTCATAAAGGATTGGTAGTGTTGGTTTAGAGTTGGATGGCAACAGATTAGAGCAGTAATATACCAAATAATTTCTCTGGACTTGGTGCTAGTTTTCATTGCAATATTGATTGTGTACCAGGTGGAAAGTTTATATTTTTATAGATACTAATGTCATGGTTACAGCAGGATTGGGTCTGCTGATCTTCCTCAAATAATTTGGTTACATTACTTAGTGGGATGATCTTGGAAAACAGAAGATTATATTACAACTGTATTAAGTTTGTGGATGTAAGATACTACAATAGTGTGTGTATGGTATGGACTAATATTGAATATTTTACTATATTGTTATTTACCTGTCACATAAGATGTCTGTGATAGGCATTCATATTTATAATATTTCAGTTTAGATTAATAGCTTGGCATGTGATTAAAGAATTTGTTTACTTATCACCAGTCAAACAAGGCATTTATGTGAACTAAATGTAGACTGTTTTGTTTTACATAGCCATGTATTGAACAGCAGAGACATAGTGACCTTTGTGGTCATTATATAGCTTGTATTACTGTATTCCAAAATGTAAATATCAGTTGTTGCAATATTATTCACACAGCTTTTAGTAGATATGAAAAGTACAGTACAGTACAATACTGGTATAGTTAGCAGGAAATATTGATGCCGTAGTCTCTTTGGTACTGTATTAGAATTTAGTGATACTGTAATGCTGCTTGAAGGAGAGTTGACAGATACAGTATACTCTTGTATGATACAGTGACAATGTTGGAACGGAAACTCGTGTTACCAGTGGTGGGCATTAGCTATGTTAATTCACTAACTGCTAATAGTGAAGCCATCTTTTTTTGTTAATATTTAACTAAATCGCTCACTCCAAAAATATTTAACACATCAATTAGCATTGGCTACAATCTGCTTTGCTAGTGTCGATCCCCTAAGACTTTTTACTGGACGTGTGTTTAACCATTATGCTGTAGGCCTTGTCTACCACAGCAGCTTGTGTCTTGCGGGCCTCTCCCTCACTTGCGGTCACTGTGTAAACACACATTAGATGGTTAATATCTTGTAACCAACTCATGCTACATAAATAAATGATGCAGGATATTGAAGTACAAACCTTTTGCTGTCTCTTGATGTACTTGTGAAGACTAAAATGACATCTGTAGGATGAGTAGCCACCTCACAATGAATGATATCAACTCAAAATTCACTTTACATTTTATTTACATATCTAAGTACATTTTCACACTTTAATTTCATTATAAAACATGTCAAAATCACATTTTTCAACACAACAATATGAAATGAAAAATTAGTCATTAAATATACTGTACATAAATGGTAATTACAGGAAAAGAGGAGAATATGTCCTTCCACCCTCACTGTTTGAGTAGACTAACTGGTGGTTGCTGGCTGGGCTCTGGCAAGTCCCATGGCTCACTATTCACTGTTACCACCTCGAAACTAGCTTGTTAGGGACCGCTCAAATTAAAAACTGCTGTCAGATGAATACTACAACAACGGTACTCTAGACTTGTTAGTGTCAAAATATTACTACTCCCACGAATTAAGGGTTAATGGAGAGGTGGTGTTCTTATCATATTGGTGCAAGTCATCATCTTTATTATCATCTGTTCTGTTTGCCTCAGACTTCAAAATTATTACTTTTCATTTTAGATTCTCTATGTAAAGTTAATTATTGGTAATAATTTTGGATTTACTTGTTAAAATTACAGTATGTGGATACATTTTTCTCATTTTGATTACTGTATATTGAATATCAAATAGGTTAGGACTACAGTACTTTTTAAATTTTTACAGTAAAAAAGTACATTTTAGTTTTCACCATGAAAGTTCACACCATTAATGGTATTGTATGTTAACTATGAATTTGGTATTTTCATTTTCAAAATATATTACAGTACAGGACATAGATACAGTACTAGAATATTATACAGTACTCTATATATTTCTCACCTACAATCCTACAAAATACAAAATTCAAGCTGTTAACTTAAGCTTTCACTAATTTGGATATTGGTTTATAGCTGTTTAGCATTAATGAGTTATCGGATTACTGATTAGGTGTGCCCACCACTGCATCTTACACAGTAAGACTTATTACACTAGTGGATGTGTATGGTACTGTATACAGTGTACTATACATGTGTTAATATTTTGTCATGTACTCCATTTGTCCACAACAGATGATTCCCACAAGTATTCTAGAAACACTAGGCTCAAACTGTAGTTCATCTGTTTGTAAACCACAAGATATATCTATTAATTTTATCTGATTGATGATAAATATCCATTGTCCATGAGGGTTCAGACAAGTTGTGCAAGGTTCAACTTATCCCGTATGATAGTGGCTGTGGACAGGTTCATAAACTGACAGTCAGGAAAAAACAGACTGTAGAAGTTAGGTATTTTTCACATACTGTACTTTAGTGTTATATATATATATATATATAGTCAGATTTGAAGGACTGTTGTACACTAGTGACAGAATATATCAGTGCATACTTTAATCAGAACATTTTGAGACCATTGACATTACTGTATAATATATTGGAGTGTCATTTGTTCCGGCTTCAAGTTGGCAGACCTATAAACTTCTGAATTATATTAAGAGAACACTGGTGCTTTATTCTGTGTAAAGTTCTCACAGACATATGAAGCAAGTGATTGGTAAAGGTGTGGAACAGGAATATGGCTTTTTATGAACATGGCAGAGAATTAGTCTGCATATTATATTGGCAGAGATATGATACACTATGTTGAAAGAATTTTTATTTTTATATTGTTGAATAAGGTTTTCTGAAGCTGTTGTAGAATATGCTGCAAAGACTGTATATTGGGTAGTGTTGTAGAAACAATTAAGCAGATTTTTTTTTAATATTTTGTACTTCTATAAAACTATTTACAGTACAAGATGAAAATAGCAAGAATAACTTTTTTCTATTAACACAAACAATTTGCCTTCTTAGTTCAGTAGATTAATACAGTAGGAATAGCCATTTTTTAAACTGTAGCAGATTGAGCACAATAACCTCTGAAGAAGCATTGCCTGTGTGCATGGTACAAGGCTGGCTGGCTGCCTGCATGCTGGTGCTCTTAGTTGGTAGCTGCTTTATACTGCTTTTGTTTACTTGAGGTTGGCTGGTGTGAATCTGGGTGTGCAACAGGTCACAAAGTTGTACAGTTCAGTATATATATCTGGTGGGAACTAAAACCAGCAAGATTTTTTACACAATTATACTGTAAGTGGCATGAATTGAAACTTACTAATTTTCTAACACTACTATAATATATAATATTGTAAGGCAATACTGTAATGAGAATATTGAGAAAATTAAATTTATGTAACATAGAAAGGTGAGTAACCAACTGTTCTGCTTATGAGCAAAAAGTTTTATGCTCACAGCATATAAATGAGAAATTATTATTTTAATATACAAAATACATACCTTTAAATTTTGAGTTTTCAAACCTTGTATTTTTTTTTTTTTTATGTTAACATCCCAGGGTTTCTTCAGAACTTGAAATATAAAGTATACTGTACATTAAGAATAGCACAGATAAAGTGCATTATGAAGGATATGGTTCTCTGGTTATATAGGTACTTGGATTTGGGGGAGAGATTAATTTCCAGTCTAGTTTGGTCCCAAACAGGAAAGAACATCTTTTTATTCAGTGACTGGAAAGATGGATGTAATAATTTCCCATTTCAAACTGCCTTACTCTACAATCCAGTACTATGTTTTAGTAACAAGTACAGTGAAATATAGTAGAAACTTACTATACATATACTGTATAGATTAATGATATACAGTACCTATTTGTAGTACATCTGTATAATGATACTATTTTCTAGCTTAGGATATTATGTTGTGTAACTATAATATGAATTAATGTGCAGTTCTCATAATACATTAAAGCTTCCCAGTATGCTAACACTAAGCTTTTTTTAAGGCAGCTTAAATTATGCAACTAACTGCTAATAACAGGTTATGAAATGTATGACATTTACTTTAGATCTGGGAAGCAAGAAAGTGTGCCGTGTTTAATCAAGGTATGATGGTTTATATGTAAATATAGATTGTGTGTTTTGGGTATATATATACTGTATGCATTACTATATGATGATGATGGTGATGTTAATGACCTGCTTATGTTGGTACCATGGAGGTGACATGTATAAAAGTTTATATTATTTGCTTGTTGCAAGCTAGTTCTTTGCTATTTGCTTCTTGCTATACTATATGATATGATAAACCAGACTTGTTTCATAAAATAATGATGGCATTGCAATGTTACATACTAGAATACTAGGTTTATATTAGGCTAGTATTGCTTTCAAAATTACAGCATAACTATTTTCAAACCACTAGTTTTTAAAAAGCTGTACAGTAATACTTATATATCATTTTGCATTTCAAATTACAGTTTAGTGAAAAGGTATGTTAATATACTGTAGTTTACTGGCAACAACTTCATGTAATTTCTGAATGAACATGAAGAATAATTTGTTTTTATTTCATATGCTAATATCTACTTTGTTTCATTTCAGGGTTTCTTAAAAGCAGAAGAGATAGGAAAAACAAAGAGAAGAAGGTTAAAAAGAAAAAAGATGCTGATTCATCCAGTAACAAGGAAGAGAAAAGTGACAAGTAAGAGATCCAAGATACAGTGGACTTTGTTACCAGCAACAACTTGTAACTAAAAATATTAAAATTATAAAAGGTGGTCTGAGAGGACAGTATGATGAGCTGTAAACTTGACAGTTTTCTATAGATTATATACAGTACCTGACAGTTTTCTATAAATTATGTACCTGTAACTTGGGGCCCATTGGATGAAATTAAAAAAGAACCAGAGTTCCAAGCTTTTTTATGTATATATTTCAGGATACTGTATTGTGAAATGCAGACATAAGGTTGGAACTTGTCTCTTTCAATTTTCATATGGCTTGAGTCCACATTGTTGTCTTGTTGTCTTTACTAACTGATATTGTTAAAAACTAAGAGTGTGATTGATAATTTGCAGTGAGGCAAATGATGATAGTGGCCCCAAGACTACTGAACTAATCAACACTTCACTAGCGCCACCAGTCCCAGTAATTGATAAAGGTAATGTCAGCTTCAGTGACCAAACTCCTGGTGTTGATGAGGAAGGTTTCTCAGTGAGGCCACATGACGCCAGGACACCTGGTCATGACAACAGCTTTGATTCTTCCTCTGATTCTGACTCTGGTAAGTTTAGGGGACAGGGGATATTACATTGGTTTATGACATAATATGACATTGATCGCTATAAAAAACAATAACTTGTTTGTTAATTTACTCTACTGTACATATCACTGTATCAGAACAGCATATTCATGTAAAAATGTTACAATATTGTGCTTGTTACTCTACATGTTTGCAACCCAACTTTGTCTTTGAGCAACAGATGTGGAAGTTGACAAGAAGATCCGTGTTGAAATCAAACCAATCAGCAATGGAAGTGCACCCATGTCTCCCAGCGTGGAGGAACTACGTGCCACCATTGAAAACATCTCCCTCTCTCCAGTCCCATTCCCCTCGGTAAGTTGGATTACTTAGCTGGAGCCAGTCATTCAATAAATTGTTTGTTCATTACGTGGTGTTCTAGTGGGTTAGAATGCCTTGGTGGAGTCTCACACCTCACTCACTCACTGACTGACTATCTTGCCTGGATTAAAGGATCTGTGTAATACTCAGGAAGTTTCTCCCATCTAATGCCACCACTGAGAATGAGTTGGCTACCCTTCCTTTAAATAACCAGGCAACTTCATTTTCCAATAATTTGAAGGAATCTGTATTTATTTTTACATTTCCATAATAAACAAAGAAAAAAAACAAGAAAAAGGTGCTGCTTTGCCTCTCAATTCAAAAGAATAGTGAAATTCCACCAATATCATTAATTGTTATATAATTTTACCCTGGATACAAACACTGGTTGTAACCATGTGCTCAAAACTTGACATCTATTGTGATGAAAAGGACCTTGGTGATAAAGCCATTAAAAATATAATGATGGTGATGAGTACAATGGCTGCCCAAACTATACAGATATATGAAACTGTTAAACCAAATGTTATCATCACATAACCTACTACAACTACTATCTTCCTTATGGCTCTCTATCAGTACATCTTGCATGGTTGCCTCAAAGTACTGTACTGTACTCTTTCGGTGATGGTGGTGTGGTGTGGTGTGGTGTGGTGTGAAGTGAAGTGTGAGTAGGATACATACTCTTTTACCAACCATTTCATACCTCAAGTACTGTAGAGATTCATGTTTTGTTTTTTTTCCATGTGGTAGTGAAGTGATGCAGTAAAATAGGTCTGTTGGTACTTAAGGGAATGAATTTGGTTGATACAGCTGAATTTTTATGGTCCTGCATTTTTAATAGCTAAGTAATTGTTATGATTTAAGGTTAGCAACTTAGATTAGCTTTTAAAAAATGCAGTAAATTCTCCTTTTTCAGGGGAATTATTTAAAGCACTCTTGGTTTTATGTGTAAATAATTACATAAAAAGATAACTTTCCATAAATTCCATTTTATGTTATTGAGTGGACACCAATTTTCACAATAAATATGCCAAAGATCGAATGATTGTGAGGAAATTTTCTTCCCACAAACATTTGGTGAGGATTTTCTATAAGTGGTATTAATATTTATATGCAGAAGTCATGTTTGAGGGTAAAATAATATATATTAATATTTCAGGTATGAGGAAAGTAAACTTTAAGGTTCCACTGCATCACTTTACTGTATAAATGTTACTGATAATTCCCTCAAGGTTTGGGACTTTTTAAAGTAGTCTTAGTGGAACTGTAGAGTTCTCCCATCTAAAGTTTTTGAAGATATCAAGAAGAATTCCTTTAAAAACCTCTTTGATTTTATCTGGTGTACGTAAGCCACCTGACTCTCATTTTAGTGTTGACGGTTATATAGGGGAATTCTGCATTCCATGTATTAAATAAATTGAATGATGAAATATAGAATTATACATTGTATAGGTGTTACAATACATTTTTATACATATTTAAGAGGGCAAAAAGTGAAGGGAAACAAACCCACCTAGATTTTGTACATCTTTATTCATTGATCACATAAATGTACTGTACTGATTTTTGCTACAATCTAAAGAAAATGTTCATCATTCATCTAAAGTTCTAAACACTCAATTTAAGTACTGTACATTACATTACAAACATCAGAAATCTAGGTGGGTTTCCCTTCACTTTTCGCCCTCATTAGTACAGTATCATAAATGTATTGTAACAGCTAAACTATGTATAATTTGACATTTCATCATAGAAACCTTTTAGCTTATAATTATCCAAGCAGGTCATCATTTAATTTATTGCATGGAATGCTGAATCACCCTGTATATTGACACTATGATAAGAAAAAGGTAGATATAATTCTTTTATGATGTTTAGTGAGTACTGTACGTCAATTTAAATCCAGGATGTTTATCATGCTTTCTATAATAGTATAAATTATTGTGTCATTAATGAAAAGGAGAGTTTGCTGCTGTTGCAAGAAAACATTGTGTGGACACTGTGTGAGGTGTGTGTTTTAATAGCTAACCTTTGACTAGCCTCGAGTGCCTCCACGCCAGATAAGTTCGGATGGAAAGATCAAGATCAGATACCTAACCTTACAGAAGGTAAAACAATTGTGCATGATGACTGCTCTGCTTGACATCTCTGCCTCAGTCATTGCTGCTGCTGTTTGCTCTAGTTCAGCTCTGCTCCTGCCTCGGCTCATGGCAGTAATTGACCTCTAATGTCTTATAAGATATGTGGTATCTATCCAGTCATCTATATTATATATCTTTTGTATATTTCACATGTTATTAAGTGCAGAATGATGTTTGTGAAATGATTATTTGGTCATTGTTTATGCTAATGAATTAATGTTCTTGTACTTTTGTATATTTTTATATTCTGATATTCTGTTTTGCTGTACACATCATAGTAAAGGATTTCCTACATAACTACACTTCGTCAGTTCATAGCAGTCTCCAGCATATTGTGCAAACTTACTTATTGATATGTATCTTGAAATGGCTGTGATTACTATACTGAATTTAAAATTTCAAATACCGATAAACTAATCCCCTGTTAATATTGTACAAACTGCATCACATGATAATGTTTTACTTGTCGACATGTCAGTGTCTGTCATATGTTAAGACATAACCATGCATGAGCTTCATATTAGTGTTAAGTACAGTAAATGTTACTCTTGTTTTAATGTTTAATGTGATTTTATTAAAGTTACCACACTAGAAACCTAAAATATTTCCAGATACTGTACTTGTGTGCATGCAATAAGATTTACTCTGAGTTCTTGTATTCATTGGAAATCAACAGACGTATACAGTAATACTTCATGAGAAAGGACATACCTGGGTATTTGAGAATATGTTCTTGTAGTACTGAAATACTATTAATACATTTTCACCTCAGTTCATAACTTTTGAAGCTGCATTTCGCACTTTTAAAGTGTTTTATAATGCAGATGTTCAGTAAAAAAATACACAACATTATAGACCATAATTTTCTTTCTAGAAGCTAATTGTTGATAAGCATTATTAAATGCAGCCAGATTATGTAGTACAGTAAATGAAGGTGTCTACTTTTCCCTTCTTATTTCTAAATGGAAAGCATGCTTGTGATTTTATTTTGCTTCCTTCATGATATTTCTGAACAGTCAGCTTCACTGGCAAGTCTTGTCATTTTTGATGTGGTGTACTTGGTACTATTTGATCAATAAGCATTTAGAGAAAATGCCAATATATAGTAAGGAAAGAACAAAATGTGTTGTTAAATCAAAATAAACTACAGGCACTGGATGGAGACGTCATACCATTCACAACTGTCACCCAGTCTACAGTATTATTTGTTAATACTATTTCCTAGTTAACCATACTGTTATGTTATGACTGGAAAGATTGGAATGAAGTTATACATTGACCATTTTATGGATGTAGATTAACTGTAAAAATAGCCATGATAAAATAACTAATTAAAGGTGAATTAATGTGTCATAATGAAAATGCCTAAATTGTGAACCCTTTAAAATCATGTTCATAGTATAATTATAGTGAATTATCTGTGCATGTATTATCACTTGCAGACCAGACGAACATCAACGGACATACAAGATTCATTTTCCTCCATGAAGCGCTCCAATAGCATCACACAACAACTAAGGTTAGTGTCTATAGTTTTGTAATATTCCTCTTTCACCAAGGAATATTTTGTCATTATGCATTTAACCCTTTGCTGTTCTGATGGTCAATTTGCCCATCAATTTTGTGAGCTGAAACATAGATGACTGACATACAATGAATGATTTATAATTAGATGTATTCCCACCCCTATTGTATATGACGATGGGTGCTTGGTGTAAAAAGTGTTGGGAATTGGTAGATTCTGCTTTTATCCCTGCTTTTGTCCCAAGCCACTCTCGGTGTATACATAGATCACCAAGTTATTGTGAAGGAGATAATGAAAGTTATGCTGCTCACTGATGCCACACAATATTAATTGATGTTATTCTTTCTTATCAGCAACAAAGCAAGTTCAGCAGACCTACTTGGCTTGAATTTCAATTTGGGTAATAGTGATACTAGCAGCCCAAGAGGAATACTAAACACTTCCACTGCAGCAGACTTAGCATTTAATCGACCCATGTCTCCGGTGACTAAAGGTAAGCTGTTCATATTATTATTGTACAGTACATTGACAGACTGTACTTAAGTATGGTACAGTAGTTGCTTCTATGGTTAGTTATTTGAAGAATATAAGCATGAAATTTACATAGTACAGTGTAAGGGTGAAATTATTAAACTACTACTTCGAGGAAAAGTTCTCCTCATAGCTCAAATTTCTATTATTGAATTGAGTGACGAAAAGCTTTTTCATCAAAGAAAAATTTAATAATACCACCTTAATTATTGAAATAATTATGCAGTAAATACAGTTTGATGTATAAGTGATGTTATTGTATATTTTTTGTTAAGACTGGTGGTATTCTGACTGAAAAGTTGGTAGATGCCAGAGCCTTATGAAAAATTACTGAAAACCTATTTCATCACTTATACAATGTAGCCAATGGCACAGTCACTATTCAGAGTTTTGGTACCCCTTGGCTAGGGAAGAAGCTAAAGACAAAGTTGTAACCAAGAGATATTACAAAATTTGGGTAGTGACTTGCAGCATGTTACTATTTTGTACTAGTGCTAAAGACTGCTACCAACACTGCCTTTGTTGTCTATCTCTCACAAAATAAATTTTATTTTATGGCACTTTCTTCAGCACAGCCACCTCCCCTTTACCTCTGCCTTCACCATGATTAATTGATGGAAGAGTATTTAAGTTATATTGATGAATTAATGTTGACTGGGAGCTATGGCAGACTTTTCCTTGTGACTGTACAACATTCATTTACACTGGTATTGCTGTTGGTAAATTACATAAAGTATTTTACTGTTTTAAAGTACTGTACAATTCCTTACTGTTAATATAGCATAAGGCTAATTGTTAGAGAGAGAGAGCATAGTACAGTAATCCCATACATTCTGCAAGGCTTACAGAGTTATAGCAAATTGCATCACAAAGACAAGTGATTGAATACAGTATGTTCCTTTTAAGATCAGTTAAAATTATGTAACTTTTTTGTTGTATCCAAATGAAGTACAATATACCCTAAATAATACCAAACTAATTTTGTATCTATATACAGTATATATATATCTGTGTGTGTGTGTTTATGTGATAACTTATACTTGGGATGATAATTATAATGTAAGTAAATGTTGAGGATAACACAATACAGTAGAGCCTCGATTATCCGGCGTCCAAGGGGATTTTAAAAGTCCAGATTTTTTTTTTTTCCAGATACTGTAGTTGAATATTACCTATTATCTATTGTCGTGCACAATACATATCTATAGAAGTATGTAGCTAATGCACACACAGTAATAATATGACATAATACATAATGATTAATGCAATGTAGCCTATAATGTACAATAATTCACCATTGTAAAGTGTACTCACCATTGACTCATCGATGCTTCAGTCGGATGCAATAATCCATGTCCCAACAAACCCAAACACACCCATAAGCCATTCAACCTCTACTGTATAGCCTAATGTACTGTATTTTACTGCAGATAAACCTCTGTTGATATGAATGATAAACTTAAGGTTTACTGAACTGTAAAACTTAAATGTTAACCACTACAAAATTGTTGTATCTTTAAACTAATGTTACATTCAAATGTCTGTTTTCTGTTTCACTGCCAATACCACTCACTTGCGTACGCTTGAGTTTACATTTATTGGCAAGTGTAACAGGAGCCATGGCTGTTATGTATTCCATCACAAATATATGGGTAAATCAATATAAATTAGTGTGTTGCAGCATGGGACTATATTAATCGGGAGTGATGGTTTCGTGGTAACTTTTAAATTTCACTTGGGTCCGATTGATTTTAGAATTTTCTTTAAATTATCTGGTTAAGCGTCAATTCTGGTTGATTGGCTCCTGGATAATCAATGCTTTACTGTACTAAGTGTGCTACATGGAAATTAAAATTCTTAAGTCAACAGTAATTAATACAAGCAATGAAAGACTGCATATTATGAAGTAATTTAGAAAGTCTTACACTTATTAGTTATGCATGTAATAATGTTATCAACACTTTAATAATATTCTTCTGTGGTGATCAGTAATTTAATGATAATGCAAACACTTGTCTTTACATTTAAGTACAGTATTGTTATAACTCCAATTACTACTAAACAAAAAATATGAAAGTTTTTCCGACAGAAGATAGTTCAAATAATACTTGTAATTGATGTACAGTCAGCAACATCAGTTGGCTTCATTTCCAACTGCCAAAGTATTTAGTGTAGTGATGTAATACATGCTGATGTGTTTCATGTACTGGAAAAAGCACAAAATAGCTGCCAGATTAGAAGGTTTTGAAGAATAAGAATTTTTGGAGAAAAGGTATTTTGTTAGAACGAGATTTTGCTGTATTTGATGCCTGTTGTAAAGACTTGTTTTGTATAGATACAGTACTGCATATCTAATCTCTGACAGTCTTGGTGACTTCAAGAGAAAGCATTTAAAAATTTACATACCCAAATATTTACTTGGTTCACAGCCATAATGTAAATTGTAGTGAGTCTAGCCCAGAGGAAACATAATTATCATGCTGTTTATTTTTGCACAGATTGAGCACAATAAAGAAAATTAGAACGGATAAGGAAGGTGGCATAGGGAAGCTACCTACTAGCCTTTTACTTATGTCTCTTCCTTAATATAAGTATAATATATTCTCATTGCCTTAAAATGTAAATTGAAGGCTGAAAAATTGTGTTTTCATTAAAAGTGGGGCTATACTGACATCCAAAAATTGCCTTTAAAGGTGATATGATATTGGTGTATTGGAGGGTTTTGTTATAACTAAACTGTGCTTCAAAACAGACCACCTATACCAATATAGTCTGATTGGTATAAGTAAGAGTGAGTAGCTGTTATTATTGTGTTCAATATCGTGCCTCCCTTAAACCATAATTCTTCCTGTCCACTGCTGTCAAGTGTAATGCTAGTTTAGCCCATGATTGAGAAGTAACCTTTACAGGGGTATCATCGCCAGCAGCCTCAGTAACCTCGGTCACCTCGCCTGTCCTGGCCCCTCCACCCCGCGCTGACAGATATGCAGGTCACCCACCACCTCTGTCACACACACACACACACACACACACACACACACTGCTTTGACACTAACACACAACAGACTCTTCTGACTTTGATAACCGGAAATGTCAACTTTCTTCTCCATATCTCACTAACACATTCACTTTACACTACAGTACAATACACAAAGGGAAATACTGTACTACACTACATTACTACATTAAAAGTTTCTGTGGTATTTAAAGTGGATCATACTATAATGTTTCTATCCACTGACTTCCTCCCTCACACTATAATATACAGTAGCACCTATTTTACTGTTTTTTTTTTTTCCTTTTTTTATTGCACAAAAAGTTCTGCTTGATCTGAAATACATAGTAGTAGTAGTATTCATAAATTTCTTCACACCTCTCATCAACATTACCACTTACTTACTGTAGTCACACTTCCATTAAAAAAATAGCATTTTGTTTCTGCAAGGACAGTGCACATTGCAAATGCAGTATATAATATTTACTTAGGATTTTAAAATTTATATAGAGATATCAGTACCATAATAAATGGTGTGCAATATTCAGTTGATTTTAGTTACAGTATTTCTTAATTATTGTTTGTATCAAATTTTTAAAATAACAATATCAATGATTGAGTAAATTTGTGTTCTGATATTTTTATAAAATATAGACTAATATAATTATTAGAATTGACTGCCAATATAATTTAAAAAATATTTTCTAATGTTGATTAATACAGTCCTGTCAAGTAAAACAAATACGACAACCCTTGCAGTGCTCATGTCAAAATCAGATGCTAAAGAAAGCTCATGATATAAATATTGCATTGCCCAAGTTAAGAATTTATTGTATCTGTGTGTGAATAAAATGTTGGAGTGCTTGATTAGATTCCATCACAACACCAATGTACTTGTGTTTTTTATATCATGGGGATGTTACAGAACTGAGTGATATACTGAATGAGACTGAGGGTGACATGCCTCCTGCACTACCTCCTCGGACCAGTGGTGGAGGCACATCTAGTAGAGGCTCTACACCAACACCCATGGCCATACCCAGACCACCATCAAGGAAGGCACTTGATGTAAGTACAGTATAAGCAGATAAATAGTTGTTGTTGAAGTTCCTCAGGCTGTCTGACCAAGCAGGCCCGAGATAAATAGTAATATTGATTATATAGAGACAACTACATTTAATTGATTGAATATCAGTAGGAGTAAAGTGATTATTGTTAAGAGAGCAGAAGGTGAAATGATTTATAAGGGTAACAGTACCAAATGATACAGCATGTGAGATAGTTCTGGGAGAAGAGAATACAGATCTAACTGTTGACAATATCATAATATTGTATAGTTAATTATTACCAGTGTAAACTAACACCTTTCTGTACATTCCAGGGTCCAAGCAGTACAAGAGGACGACAGAGTCCTTCCACAGTATCTGGGTTGTCAAGGGCTGAGTCTGTGTCAAGTCTGGAGTTCCGTACCTCTTCCAGTATGATGGCCACCTCTAGGGGACCTTCACCTCTCACCATTGGACTGTCTGATACAATACCTCTTGCAGTAGCCTTCCAGGAGCTCTGTCATGCTTACTTCAGGGGCACAGATGAAACAAAGTACAGTAGTGTTTTCTTACACTGGATTTATTGATATGTTGACAGTATATATTTGATAATGTTGTAGGTATTGGCAAAATTCATATGAGTGCCTATAAGTTGGGCTTATGTAGTCAATATGTATATGAATTTTTAATCCTGCATCATTTGTATAGACAAAAGCGAGTGACCGGAAAGGCAGAAATTATATACAATAATTATGTAATTGGTTCAAAGTTAAAGGTTGCACTGGTTTTACATTGTGCCAACTTATTGTAAGTTTAATTTATTTTAAGTTACTGGATTTCATTAATAAAGGTTGTTGTAGGTTTATATTGAATTACATTATCATTAAGTTTATACTCTGACAATGTTTTCACTTGTTTACTTTGTTGACAGATGCCAAGTGAAAGTGACGGGTGAGATGATGGTATCATTCCCAGCTGGTATTGTAGGTGTACTGGCCAACAATCCATCACCTGCCCTACTCTCATTTAAGGTCAACAACTTTAGCAAAGTCACCAATGTACTACCCAACAAGCAGCTAATAATAATGTTAGTGAGCTTTGTTTTTACTCAATATGCTTTTATTTAATACTTGGTCACAAAGCACATTCTATGGTAACTGAATAATGTTTTCCTTAAGGCATAGTATAAACCTAGCTAAGGATTACCAAAACCTTGCTACAAAGGTTAGTGTTACTGCTTCCTTATGTTGTATTAATATGGAAGAAAAGTAATATTTGGTACTATCTGTAATATTATTAATATTACTATGAGACATAGGAAAGCTAACTCCTCTTGTCAAGAAGTAGGACTCTCTTTGTTTAATTTAAAAATTAAAATAGCATGAAGGTAGCAAGATCTTAGAAGCACTGAATTAACCGTATATTGTAATTTAGTTATGATGTTGCAGATTTATTTTATATTGCATGAAGTTCAAGTTGCATGTACATTATAGACTAGTTTTACTAGTTTACTAATAATTATGAATTCTGTTGTCTGGTATTACAAAAGTTAGGAGTAATTTTTGAATGTTAATGATAAAGTCTCATGCATGAGTAGTAATAATAGTAAACAGATAATTTGTGGGTTGTTTTTATTTCACAGTCTATGCATGTTATTTATGTTATTTTTTAAGTTAATAAAACATTTGGTGTGTTTAGGTACCGTACAGTATATACCGGTATTATTTCTAAAGGTTGTCAAAAATATGAATGTCTTAATTGTATTTGTATTGTAGAAGATTGTATTATTTGACCTTCCCCAGACTCATCTACAATTATATATATATATATATATATATATTTTCTTTTCTTCAGGGATCATGAACAATCCACTTCAGAATGTGGAATGTTTAGCTTCAATATGACTGCTCTGACTGCTTTACTACGGAAGCAAGCAGAAAGTAATCCTACAGCTTCATACTTCAATGTTGACATGCTCAAATATCAGGTCAGTGATGTTTTAGGTGATAGTAAAGCTTTTCAGTGGCTTAAAGAGCTTTAGAGTGGTATTATTAGGAAATGTATGAAATTTGTTTACAGCTCTTAAAGTATCTCAATATCCCTGCCATCAGGTTAATATTGGAAGTGGTGCCAACGCCTCCCCACTACAACTGGTGTCTTACTGGAAGTGTGAGGATGGACAGACAGACCTTAGGATAGACTACAAATATAACCCCACTGCCCTTGCATCCCCGTGTCCACTCCTCAATGTCAACATTATGGTCCCTGTTGATGGTATTGTCAGAAATATGCAGTCCAAGCCTCAGGGACAGTGGTAAGTTGAGTGAATTTTTGTTGTATTTCAAGTAAGTGGGTAATTTGTTGATTTCGTTGCTTAGTTTGACGTGTGTTATTATCTGTGAATTAATGGGTTTTACCATGTAAGTTGACGGGGCTGCTTGGCCAGACAGCTTGAGGAACTTCAACAACCATGTAAGTTGATGTTTTCAAAGAGGGGCTTCAGGGATAGCAACTCTTTTCATCATTTATAACATTGCTTGAAATTGATCACAAAACAGATCATTAAAATTATTATTGACTGATGGAACCATTGTAATAACAAAGAATGTAGATTAAAGGTCAGCCAGGCAACACTTGCTTACAACACAGTGCAAGCTTGAGTGTGAGGGTCTGTTGTGAGCTTGAATGATTGTTATGCATCCAATATACTCTACTATATCAGTTAATTTGTTTCATCATCGGCATTATTGAATTCTATTCTCATGAATTTATGAATATATTTGATTCTATGCTCACCAGGTTGAAGGATCAACAGCGAGCAGTATGGAAACTAACTGAATTGTCACAGCATTCAGCCAGTGCTGGTGTGGGGTCACTGAGGGGTAAATTTGAGGTGGCAGCAGGCCCCTCCACCCCTGCCACTGTTTCCACCCAGTTCAACTGTGAGGGGACGACTGTTTCTGGTCTTGAATTCAGTCTTCTCGGCTCAGGGTACCGTGTTTCTCTCGTCAAGAAAAGATTTGTGTCAGGTATTAAGATTTGTTTCATACTAACTTTCATTCTTAGATCTGATCTTGAGTGAGGGTCTTGTGTTTTATTATTGCCATATTACTTCCATATAGTGTATATTGTTTGTAATATTTAACTTTCCATCTTCCTTCTCTGTGTTCCCACCCTACCTTTCCCCTCTACACACAATAATATGATTGTATGCAATACTAATTGTTACATTTTCCACAACAGGCAAATACATATGTGATGCAGATGCTGTGTTGAGGTTACGGTACGGATCCATCCCAAGCTAGTGCAGAGTAAGGAATGTTTTCTCATCCCAGGGATTCACTTTCAACAACCAGCATTTCTGTAGTAACATTTAGTCCCTACAGCAACATCCACAACTCAGGTCATTAAATTATCATCATGGAATAGAAGAAAGTTAGAAGGTAAACACTAAGTTTTTCAGTACAGTAGGCATGAATGCTGTTAGAAGAAACTGCAGGTCTACATTTGTTGCAAATCTTTCAACTGTGGTAGTGATGTCTCGATAGACACAAATTATGTAAAGGAATTTAATCTGTAGGAATTGCCATGTAGCGAGTTAATTTTTCAGATATATTAATAAATGCTCTCTCTTGGCCACTGTTGTAATGTGACAAATTTCTCAGGTTATTTGAAGCTTCATTTACCATATAAGGTGTACCACAGACACTACCAATCAAGTGTCAACATACCTAAAAATAATAGAAAGCAGTCCTGGAAGTGCTATTCATGAATGGGGGAAAAAAATCCTCATCCTCATCAACACCCAATTTCCCTTTTTGCCAGGGGTGGGAAGGTTCTAGCTCCAGTACAAGACCATTGACTGGCAATGAGTTCAACTCCAAGGCTATATGAACCATGATGGGGTCATTGTTAGAGAGCAGGGTCCCCAACCCTCACTCCCTCCCTCTGTATTGTAGGGAATACCAGACTGACTGTACTATCACAAAAATGGTGGACGATGGGAATGCTACTCCCTACACCAACAAAAAAAGTTCACATGAATTTTCAAATCTTAAATTTGCATAGTTATGAATTTTCAAATCTTAAATTTGCATAGTTATGCTGTACTGTACTGTATTAATTATGTATAGTTTGAGATTCATCACTTAATCTGTGATTGTTTTTCTATTGCCCTTTTCTGCCTACATGATCATTATGAAGACTTCCTCATGGGGGTCGGAATTTCTGTAACGCCTACATCCTCTTCAAAATCATTTTGCAGTTGATTTATAGGGTGATAATAATTTTTTGATATGAACACTAGGTTGGTTGTGTCTCGGGAGTCCTCATATGTATTTAGTGAATTGTGTTTTGTGTGTACCGTGCCATCCTCACAGCTGAACCAAAGGCTGTTGTTGCTTATATTTGTTCAATGACCATCAGAATTACCATAATGCTAAATATGCCTGGTAGCTAGAGGTTGTAGGTTTACTCTTCAGTAATCTCAAAGTCAAGGTCAGGTTATGTAGTCAATAATTATGTTATTTTATGACTGCGGTATAACGTTATACTGTATATTATGCTGTCGTAGTAATTTCAGTATGACTGAGTAATACAACTGTTTATGTTCTCGTTATGACACATATGATGAAACAAATTACACTAGTATATTTATTGCCCATGTGTTAACAATACTGCATGCTTGTTTGTATCATTAGTCTTGAAGTCGTCTTCTGTTCCTCAGAGAAAAGCAGATATTTATTAGTAATATATATGGTTTTGAATTTATGTTGTAGATTTAGGTAAGATATTATTGGCAAGTGAGCTACATACACTGGAGAATGAATTAAATTATACATTGTGGCTATTGTATCCAAGCCGTAACGCACAGTCATGAGAAGTTATTGCTGCCCATTCAGGATGGATGAGTCAAATTAAACAAGCTGTCTATCTTACACAATAGTGCTGCTTGTCAACACAGATGATGACAAACTGTGTTTTACAAAGCGGGAATAAATTGCTGATCACTAACTCATATACAATATTTAAGCAAGGTAAGGAAACAACAACTTGACTTTAACTAAGCATATCGATGCTGGATGGGGAGAATCTAGTGCTCTTGAGTGTACAGTTGCCATGACTTGCACCTAGTACAATTAGTTTTGGCATTCCTCGTTCCCTTTCTTTCTTGCCATGTACACCATGGAACTGTCTATGAATTTTAAGGGGTGGGAACGTATTGGTAAACCAGAGTCTACCGACTCCTTGAAATTGTGCCAAGAAGTAGAATAGCTGTGTTTAGGTAAAGTTTGAAGTTAATTTCATTTCTATATATCTGTTAAGAATGAGGAATTTTGAGAGATTCAGTTAACCACTGCTTCATAATTCATATACAGGGAGGATTTACAGCATTTGTTGAATTGGAAGCTACTGATTGCTCAAAATATTGTCATGAAACTAATTCCATAATTACATCAATTGTTAGGCAATAGTCTTACATTTGCCAGGTATATCTTGTCCCTCTTAACTAGGGTACTTGCAAGTATAGCTGCTGTACATTCAGTATGGTATTCACTTGCTATGTCAGTTCAAATTTCCTAAGCTGGTGTGTCTTTCCATCAGATACAGCTTCTGAACACCAGCTTCCTTAACATTCTTTTGATTTAATTAAAGTATTTGCTCATTTTCTCAATATTTTTAGACACCCCACCAGAAGTTGTACTGTATTGTATCATTTCTCTTGGTAAGTTATAAAAATTTTATTATCTATATACTATATTAGCATATCATATTTTCTAAGGTTATGTACTGTACTATATTCAAGTTAATAGAACAAAAGTTATGTTATGAAATTATTACAATCTCCTTAATATTTTTTATTATTATATCATTATATATTTGATAATCCACATTATTTACATTACAGTATACTGTAATCCTTTTTCTATGGACAAATAATTTTGTTGTATCATGTACAAATAAGGTTGATTGTCACTAGTGTTTCTAACCAAAGCTGTTAAGCAGATGATGCTCTGAAAGAGATTTCTGCCAATACAATTTTTGATATGAAATATCATATATTATCCAGATCATATGACTACTAATGTAAGCTTTGGTAAAATTAACACAAACTAATCATCAGACTAATGTAGAAAGCTTCCTTCTATGTATACTATACTTGTATTATCACATCATGATAACCCAGAGAAATGAAAATTCACCAACTTAATCTGTTGATCATTTACCAGTGTACATGTATTTGAATATTTATTTAATAGACCCTTTCTTAATCTTGAGAAATTGAGATGATTTTAATATTTTAACTTTACTGTAACTTACAAGAAGGGTAGTTTTTCCTCATTTTTCCTCACAGAAATATTGTCCAGATCATATGATTAATAAAATGACTCCCATGAATATTCAGCACATAGTATAACTATTCATGAACAGGTATATTATTAATAATGGTGTAGTGGTGTGGAATGTCTGGTAATACTTAAAAGTTTTGTTGTACTTTACTGTTGAATAGAGAAAAATATATGCCATTGTGTTCATACCAGTTAATAACTAAGCTTCAAGGTCTATTTATTCATGAAGGGACATAATCGATTAAAGTAACAGAATAGATGGTGAACTTTGGAGCTGTTGTATTGGTAATCATAATTTGTTATCCTGTGACCTCAAAATATTTTATGGTCCAGTATTAAAAAAAAAAATTAGTTTTGATGCAGTGAAATTATGATGATAATATTATCTCCCTTGGTTTGATACTATCTCTAGGTAACATGACTGACTTGTATACTGTATAAGTGAAGAAAAAGTTTGCCAACTAATGGTTACTATGACTTATCTATAAGTAGGTTCACCTACTGTTCTTACCTTCCTATCTTGTCTTTATACATTGGTGCTGATGGTGGTATTGTATATATTGTAGATATAGGTAAATTTGAAAATGCTGCCAGTGACTAGACCTTAGTGAACATATGTTTTCATTTTGATGTGTAATACCTTGCATAGTAGTTAGCAGTTTCAATTAGAAACATGTCTCGAATTTTTTACTTGTAGATGTAGTCTTATTCACTTCCAACAAATAATTTATTTAAAATGACTGCATGTTAGGATTGTCATCTTCTTATATGACAGTCTATAAGTTGAGTAATGCAGAAATGTCCAATGACAAATGCAGTGACTTGTCAACCTTAGTGGTAGCTTTTTATTGAAGTTATCATTTTTTGTACATACATTAAATTTTCTGTATATTCCATAATTATATATACTGCGAGTATGTGTAAATAAGTTTACATACTGTGCCAGTATATATATATATTGTGATTTTATATATTATATACATGTTATATATTATGCACATAGTATAATATATAGCAATGTATATTACACTTTAGTTTAGAATATGGTAGAACTGTATACATGTAAATCTTGTATATATATACATATATATATATTGTTAGTAATCAAGTTGTTGATTATCTGTTGATAATATTTTTGTCTTGATAAGAATCAAATAAACCTTGTAGTAGTGACTGTCAACAGAAATGTCAAGTGAGTCATAGTCATCCAGGTACAGTAATGCAAAGGAGTAAAAACTATACTTTTGTGCATTATTTATTCTTTACCAGTGTTTCATCTATAGTGATGTGCAGGTGACTATGTGTCAGTTTTGTGTTTGCTGAGGTATGTGATTTCATTGAGCCAATTGATGAAGAAAGAAGATTAAAGGATCGAGATGATGATAGCACGATGTCCGACTGTCAGGGTTGAGTTAGTGAGAAGGTGAAGGTTTTGTACAATAAAGAGTAGGTAGAGAGGAGGACCAAATGGTAGTGAATGAAGGCAGAGTTAATTTTGAACTTTTTATACTACAGCATAATTATGTTTCGCACTTCTACCTACATGTATATCAATTTTCTGGTTATGAGTACAATGTTATTTCAGATTATAATACCAGGTACCAAAGGGATAAGTATTCATTTGCAGTATGACTGATTGAGAATGTATTTCATGGAGACTAAGAATTAATGCATTTATAATACATAATATATTTTGTTGGACAACTTGGCTTATTTAACTTAACCTGTATTTTAGGTCATAGTCTAAAAAGGTCACTGACTAGGCAATAATAGTGACTATAAACATAATATGGAGCCATGATACTGTTTCCATCTCATTGCCTAGCCTTTGACATATCTCATGTCCTGTCTACAGTAGTCTGATACTGAACCTTCCTTTGTTCACTTGTTACTTTCAACCATGTACTGTAGTACAATGTAACCTTACAACAATCACAAAATTTTGTTTTATAATTCCCCTTCTTTCATTACCCTATCCCTTTTTCATTTTGCCTGTCACTTACATTTCTATCCTTGCTACTCATTCTACTGTCATTATTATTATTATTATTATTATAAGGAAAGGACTAGCACCTTAGGCCTTATGGCACCCAAACAAACACGAGTTAAAGAGAATACTGTATAATGGTGAAGGGATAGGTCAGGTTACAGGCTAAATAAATTAAATATAGGGTAAAACGTAAGTATGGGACTAACGCAAGCAGTGTGATCGGGTGAGAAAAGTGAATGGAAAGCCTGTTGAAGGTAGAGCGTTTCAGAGTCGTCATGAAGGATTTTTTTGACTAGTTGGTGACCAGAAAACACACACGCAGACACGCTCAATGGTACTAATAAGGCATCTGTTGTTTCATGGATTAGTTAGGACTCTGGAGGACTCACACTTTCAAACTCACCAACAGTAGTAATCTCGGGGTTAATATTGATAAAGTCGACGGTCATTGTTACCCCACGTTTCAGTATGTCAGCCACTGCATGTGAATACGTACCGGTATGAATAGTGTATGCCCCCAACTCTTGTATAGAAAAGAGAGATGCTGTGAGACTGCTGAGGGTGAGGGCTGAGGCACAGTAGTAGATGAGAGACATTTAAGAACTTGTTACTTCAGTCTGTTGGAACTTGGAAGGGAACTTAGGGAAGGGGAAGGAGAAACGAAGCGTACGGGAAGGAAATGCGTCTAAAACACTAGCATAATATTTAAGTGTTTAATTTGTGTTGTCCTCTTGGTTGGTTAGGGACACAACATTTGACAATGCAGAAAGGTTTTTCTATATAAATTAATATTTTATATTGCTTTAATCATATGTATTTTTCCAAAAGAATTCCACAAAATATTAAATTTCCACAAAAGAATCAATGTACACTTATATATCCGCAAAAAAGATCCACAAATTCTGTGTTTAATTGATTTGGCGGGAAAAAATGGCGCCAAAACGCACTCTAAGCTCCAGCAGGTTGTGGTGATGATTTTGGCGGGAAAGAGCAGAAGCAAACAGTTTCTACCTCTTGTTGTTCTTGTTCTTGTTCTTGTTCTATCCCCTTCTGGTGCCGTAGCCTATCTTGCCTCGCTCTGAAATAGGCCTGGTGGAGGAGAAAAGGTCTGACGGGTTGAGATTAGGCTGGTGTGCGGCTCGGTACATCTGAAGGAGATAGGCCGGCATCATGGAACCAAAACCACGCTTCTGGCTCACTTTCTCCCGCCTCGGCTGCCACTCCTACAGGCACACACAAAAAATAATAATGAATTTCCGGTTATTAGGGATACGTGAAAATAATAATAATAATAATAATAATGAATTTCTGATTATTAGGGATACGTGAAAAAAAAAAAATATTAATGAATTTCTGATTATTAGGGATACGTGAAAATTCGTAATTCTTCCCCTTTCTTTCATTTCTTTCATTTCTTTAGTATTTCCTCTTTTTTTCCTTTCATTCATTCATTCATTCATTTTCCTTGGTGTTTGATTTCTTTCCTGTATCTCCTTTTCTCCTTTCATTCATTTTCCTTGGTGTTTACTGTGTTTGTTGTCCTTTTCTCCTTTCATTCATTCATTCATTCATTCATCCTTTCATTCATTCATTCATTTATTCATTTACTCATTCATTCATATTTGTGTTTACTGTCCCTCTTCCCTTTTCATTCATTTTTGTTTATTAATGAATTTTCACAACGAGAGGTGAGGTAGAAAAAAAAATAATAATAATAATAACAACCACTACTAACCTTATTTGTGTGTTGTTGGTCCAGGAAGGTTGTAGCAGGGGGGAGGGGGGCGGGGGGATTGTTGTTGTTGTTGTTGTTGTGCCAGTAACCCCCTACATTGTTGTTGTTGTTGTTGTTGTTGTTGTCATGGAGGGGTAGGTAGGGGGGGTCGTCAGCAGCGGCCCCTACCACCACCACTACTAACACCCCTAACCCCGCCACTACCACACTCATCCACAAGTCCTGAAACACACATACACACACACACACACAAAATATATATTATTGGAAACACAAAAATAATGAGGATAAGAAAAAATATGAAGAAAGAAACACGAGACCAAAAACAATTCAAATAAGAAGAAAGGAGAGATGGTTTTGTTTTTTTAAGGAATTCGCTCATACACTTATCTTATTTAACTACAAGTCTCTCCTTTCCTTCTATTTCCTTCATGTTTACTGTCCCTCCTTTCCTTCTATTTCCTTCATGTTTACTGTCCCTCCTTTCCTTCTATTTCCTTCATATTAACTGTCCCTCCTTTCCTTCTATTTTCTTCATGTTTACTGTCCCTCCTTTCCTTCTATTTCCTTCATGTTTACTGTCCCTCCTTTCCTTCTATTTCCTTCGTGTTTACTGTCCCTCTCTACCTTCTACTTCCTTCTTGTTAACTTTCCCTCCTCTCTATCTATATACTGCCTTAATTATAATTCTATCTCGTTCTACAAGGTCTCTCAGGCGGTATAGGGATCAAGGTCTTAATTCATATATACTTGTCCAATTCAATTCACTCACCTTCATGTGCAGGAGTGAAGAGGTGGGAGGGAGGGAGGATTATAGACACACTGTTGCTTGTTGGACTCGACTCTTACGGTGCTGAGGGAAGAATGAAGGCACCTCTTGGCACCCATGCCTTTTATACCCCTGCCCCTGTCTGTTCCCGCCGCCCACCACCACCACCACAGCTGTTTTTTACCCGCCATTCCCGCCCCCTCTGCCCACGGCCCCACCCTCTCTTTTATTATATTATACCCACCACTCATGTATGTATGTATGTATGTATGTATATATGTAACTTTTCAACAGTGTATGTATATATGTATGTATTTTAGTAATCTGATTCTCAATGCCTTTCTAAGTAATTCATGAGTTGTATTGTATATAAAAAATATAATGTTTTTACGGGGCATTTTGTGTGTGTGTGTTTTTTTTTTTTTTTTTTTTTTTTTTTTTTTGTAAATTGATCTGGTTGGAATAGGTAGGTGTGTGTGTGTGAGTGTGTGTGTGTGTGTAAATTGATCTGGTTGGAATAGGTGTGTGTGTGGGTGGGTGTGGGTGTGGGAAGAGATGTGGGCGTGTATGTGTGTATGGAAAGAAGTGTGGGCGTGTATGTAAGAGGTGTGGGCGTGTATGTAAGAGGTGTGGGCGTGTATGTAAGGGGTGTGGGCGTGTATGTAAGAGGTGTGGGCGTGTGTGTGAGAAGTGTGGGCGTGTATGTAAGAGGTGTGGGCGTGTATGTAAGGGGTGTGGGCGTGTATGTAAGAGGTGTGGGCGTGTATGTAAGAGGTGTGGGCGTGTATGTAAGAGGTGTGGGCGTGTATGTAAGAGGTGTGGGCGTGTGTGTAAGAGGTGTGGGCGTGTATGTAAGAGGTGTGGGCTTGTGTGTAAGAGGTGTGGGCGTGTATATGTAAGAGGTGTGGGCGTGTGTGTGAAGAGGGAAGGTAAGAGTAGTAATATATAGGATTGAAGGAAGGGAAAGAAATATAGGACGGTGACGGTGTATGTGTATGTGTTGAGTGTATATGTGTGTGTGTGTGTGTGTGTGTTGAGTGTATATGTGTGTGTATGTGAGTGTGTGTGTATTTATGTGTGTGTGTGTATGTGTATGTGAGTGTATATGTGTGTGTGTGTTGAGTGTATATATGTGTGTGTGTGTGTGTGTGTGTGTGTGTGTGAGTGTGTGTGTGTGTGTATGTGTGTGTATGTGAGTGTGTGTGTGAGTGTGTGTGAGTGTGTGTGTGTGTATATGTGTGTGTATGTGTGTGTGTGTGTGTGTATGTGTGTGTGTGTGTCATTTATTCTTCCGTCAGGCTCACTGTGTCTGTTGGGAAATCTCAGTAAAAACTTGGCACCCCCCCCCTCACCTGACTGGCACCCCACCCCCTCTCACCTGACACACACACACACACACACACACGTGAAAAAGAAAGACATCAGTAATTGTCGATCAAAATGAACAAACTTCTCTCTGTGTCATCACCACCACTACCACTATCATCACCATCACCACAACTACAACCACTATCACCATCACCACCACCACAACCACCACTATCATCACTATCATCACCATTATCATCACCATCACCACTACAACCACTATCATCACCACCACCACCACCACTATCACCATCACCACCACTACAACCACCATATAATCATCACCACCACCACCACTATCACCATCACCACCACCACTACAACCACTATCATCACCACCACCACTACAACCACTATCATCACCACCACCATCACCACCACCACTATCATCACCACCACCATCACCACCACCACTACAACCACTATCATCACCATCATCACCATATAATCATCATCATCATTATTATGGTCATCTGATCAGAGTTTGCGTAACTTTTTAAAAATAACAATACTATTTTTTCTCTGTAGTTTGATCCCTAATTAATAGAGAGAGAGAGAGAGAGAGAGAGAGAGAGAGAGAGAGAGAGAGAGAGAGAGAGAGAGAGAGAGAGAGAGAGAGAGAGAGAGATGTGTGTGTGTGTGTGTGTGTGGGTGTGTGTGTGTGGGTGTTTGTTATCTTTTTGTTTTTGCGTATGTAAACTTTTGTGTGTGTGTGTGTGCCGGTTTGTGTGTGTATGTATATGTGTGTGAGTGTATATGTGCGTGTGCTACCTGTGTGTGTGTGAGTGTAGCCTATAATATTATGTGCGTGTGTGAGTGTGTATATGTGCGTGTGTGTGTGTGTGTGTGTTGTGACATATAATATTTAATGAGGTTCTATTGTTATAAGTTTAGGAGGCTTAGGTTATTATGTGAGAGAGTTGAAGTAATCTTACCTCTCTCTCTCTCTCTCTCTCTCTCTCTCTCTCTCTCTCTCTCTCTCATTCTTCTCTTTCTTACCCTTCCTCTCCCCTTCTACTTCACCTTCTCTTCCTCTATCCTCTCTTTCCCTCCTCCTTTCATTCTTTCTCTCCTCATATATATATATATATATATATATATATATATATATATATATATATATATATATATATATATATATATATATATATATATATATATATGGGTATAGTCTGCAGTGATGTGGGCAATACTTTAAGGGATTTAGCACCCCTTCGGCCCCAGGCACTCCCTTTCAGTTCTTCAGCTGTCCCCCCTTTCATTTCTCTATCACCTTTTTCTTGCGCTATATGACCTCGCTGTTACGGCGCCTAATATCAATCCATTAATTAATCATTTTCTCCTATCTACCCTCTCCTCACATTCTCCCTCTCCCCTTCATCATTATCCATTTTCTCCCTCTTCTCTTTCCTCTCCCCATTTCTCTTAACAACACAAAAGGAAGAAAGAAGGAAAGGTGGTTGAATGGAATACCGAACACGTACCTAAAAAAAAAAAAACTCGTCAACTTTATGTGGTGGGCTCGTATCCACCTCAGGTTCGGCTTTGTTTACTATTTCGGTGCATTATTATTGTTGTTGTTGTTGTTGATGGTGCATTGAGTGAATCAGTATCGTGTTTCTGCTCTCTCTCTCTCTCTCTCTCTCTCTCTCTCTCTCTCTCTCTCTCTCTCTCATTCTAAAATACACACATGGGAATAAACATGTACGAGAGACAATATTTTTAACACTATTTATTATATCTCTCCATCCACATTCACTAACACATCTATCTATCTATCTATCCCTTCATTCATCTATCTGTCAATCTATCTATCTATCCCTTCATCCATCTATCTATCAATCTATCTATCTATCCCTCCATTTATTTATCAATCCATATCTCTCTCTCTCTCTCTCTCTCTCTCTCTCTCTCTCTCTCTCTCTCTCTCTCTCTCTCTCTCTCTCTCTCTCTCTATATATATATATATATATATATATATATATATATATATATATATATATATATATATATATATATATATATCCCTTCATCCATCTATCTATCAATCTATCTATCTATCCCTCAAAAAAAAAAAAATAATAATAATTAATTAATAAATAATAATAATAATAATAAACATGTGTATGGTAAGGAGTGTATGATCGCCTGGTGGTTGTGTTAAAAAGCCTGGTGGTAAGCCTGTCCGCTTACTCTCGCATCCCCCCAAGCCTGTCCCCCTACTCTCGCATCCCCCCAAGCCTGTCCCCCTACTCCCGCACCCCCCTAACTATATAATATTATATGGTAAGGAGTGTATGATCGCCTCGTGGTGGTGGTGTTGTTGAAGTTTCGTCAAGCTGTAGAATGGTTTGGTAAATAAGCGACCTCTTCGCCAACGTAAACAAATCCCCTTCAGCAGCTGTGAGGATAATGTTGGTCAGGGTTGTTTTATTGTGATGGAGGCATTATTTTATCATTATTAGTAGTTTATATTAGTCTAGTGGACATATATTTCTCTCTTCTCGTCCGGCAAGTACAGGTGAGAGGTGATTCATTTAATTAATTAGGGATTTATATGTTATTGTGAAAGGGAATATTATATATACGCACACACACACACACAGACAAAGACAGACGAGAAGTAAAAGGGAAAGGAAAATAAATACTGTACTAGGAAAAGAAAGAAAGGATCATCAATGTGACTTATTTATTTATTTATTAGTAGTAGGTGGTGAAAAGTGAAAGGGAACACACACACACACACACACGGACGAGAAGAGAAGAAGTGGTTAATTAAGAGAAGAGAAAAAGAAGTGGTTAATTAAGAGAAGAAAAGTGGATAATAAAAAGAGGATTGAGGGAAATAAAACAGGGAAGATAAAAAAAAGGGGTAAGGAGTAAGAGAAATAAATAGGGGAAAAGATAAAGAAGTGGACAAGAAAGAGAGGAGGTGATAACAAGATTTTGAGTCCAAGACGACCGACCCTAGAGGGAAAGGATGGGCAACGCAGACACCAAACTCCATTTCCGAAAGGCGGTGGTACAGCTGACCACCAAGACACAGGTGAGCTTCAGGTAGTTACAGACACAGGTGAGTCTCAGGTAGTTACAGACACAGGTGAGCCTCAGGTAGTTACAGACACAGGTGAGCTTCAGGTAGTTACAGACTGTGTTGATAATTACATGTTACGGTTTTATTGTTTTGAAAAGCTTCTGAGATTTACTTGACTCAAAATTTTTCAATAATATAATAACATTACTAAATATTATTGAGGTTTCAGTAAATATTTTCTACATAGGGCGTAAGTAATAGTTACCGTACCATTAAAATGAAATTAATGTTAAACTCACAAACCCCACAGCCCATCGATTCTGGGGATAATTCCTTCTGGGACCAGTTCTGGGGTGAACACACGACCAGCTCTGGTGATGTGTTTGCCCTCATACCAGCTGCAGAGATCCGGTCACTGAGGGAGGAAGCACCGTCCAACTTGGCCACCCTCTGTTACAAGGCCGTTGAGAAGTTGGTGATGTCCAGTGACTCAGGATGTTCAACCATGCAGGAACAACAAGTGGGTGAGTCTTGGAATGATTACTCTATATTAGGTCATCTTGGCAGCATATAATAACCTTCACTTTTGTTCTAATATAGTAACCTATTTTCTTTCCAATCCTTTAATCAGTCCATGTTTCCTCTTGTAGTGCTCAACTGTGTGAGGATACTGACCCGAATTCTGCCATATATCTTTGAGGACCCTGATTGGCGAGGGTTCTTCTGGTCCATCCTGCCTGCTAGGGAAGGCGAGGAAGAAGGGTCTGAAGGGGAACCATTACCCTTGGGACACAGTCTCATCCAGGCCTTATGTGTATGTAGTATTTTCTTCTGTTACGGTATTATCAAAGACCTCTGGAATTCTTCCATATACTTGATTTTGACATAGGAATCCAGATGCATCCCAAAATTTTACATGTACCAGTACTTAGAAAATCTGGATCTGAGCTCCTATATAAATGTTCAACATCACAATTGGAAATCAATGATGATTAATAAATTTCTCAGTTTCAGGAGTGTGGGTTTTACGACAAAAATACAGTACAATATACCAGAAACATATACTGTACTATTAATAATGGTTCCCTTTCTCATTAGGACCTGCTCTTCTGTCCAGACTTCACTGTCTCCCCCAACAAGAAATCTGGGCCGGTCAGTATCACAGACTCATCACATCTGCATGCTAGCAGCTAAAGGGTTTCAAATTGTTCTTATTAAACAAAAAATTATAATGATACTTTTACATCATTACTAGGTTTAACTTCTTTATAACTTATTATGTGTTAATTTCTTGGATTGAGTAATAATTACAGATATATTTTGTTATTGTGCATTAATATTATTAATCTCCCAGCTATGTTCACTCCTCAGGACAAACATGAGGACCTTGCCAGTATAGACAGTTGTGAGTACATCTGGGAGGCAGGGGTTGGGTTTGCACACTCCCCATCACACGTCCCCACCCATGACTCTCACCGCACTGAACTACTGAAATTAATCCTCACTTGCTTCAGCCACACCATATACCAGCCATCACCAGGTCAGTGCAATTTAGGGTAGAAGGTTCAATCACTGTCATTATTATTTTTACTTTTATTTTTATATTATCTTTAAATAATTCACTTTTTTGAGTGATCACCATTATTTAATATTTATTAATTTATTTAGTGAGTGACATTGCAACTAAACATGGGAGATAAAGGCAAATTAGTGAGTGAAGATAATGAAAACATTAGAAGTGTACTTACTATGCTACAAACAAAACTCAGGTAACAATTACTATACAGTACACTGAAGTGATGGGTATCATTACCTTACACCTTGCTTGCTAAAAAAACACTCAACATTTTTCAGCACATGCAATTTTTCTTCTTGTGAATTATAAAAATGTACAACAACTACAAACAGATGATATGAGTTAAGATGTGGCAGGTGTGTGTAAAGTTGCAGAGTGTGGACAGCAGGGCCTGGTGTGTAAAAAGTGTGGTTGGCAGTCTGGGTGTAGAAGAACATCACAGCAACCAAGATGCAAGAAACCAAGGGCAAAAGTTAGGAGAAGGGGAAGAGGTGGATGTTTTATATTCTCTCTTGTGGCTTAGCTTTATTATTATTACAAAACCCAACACATTGATGCATAGGGACCAACACAGGACATGAATCTATTTCTGGTCTACAAAATCATTGAATAATTTCTCTTACAGAAATATCTAATAAGTCATCCTGGTGGGTTGTATCTCTTTACAGTCTTCAGAAAATGGAATTTATACAATGGAAACAATACACTATGAGCCAGAAGTTGCCAAATGTCTCACTAGGCCAGGTGTCATCTCAAGTTCTGTGTTGCCAGCTTTACCTTGACTAGAGATGAAATACAGGAAGGCTTCTTGTTGTGTTGTAGACAATGGTATGTTGGTGATGGCTGCATGAGTGGTTTATCTGCCTTCCCTCTACATATTTATTGTCATCGCTCTGCTTTCTTCATCAACGCTCGTTGAGACTAGAGCACATGAAGTGGCAGATCCATAACTTGTTTTCTGGCATAGCTGCCATATGTGTTATTAATGGTTAGGTCTGTAAGCCACATGAAGGAATTCCTGGACTGACTACATTGAGTATAAAAGGTTGTTGAAATTAGTTAAAGTTAGAAATGAAAGGATGGAGATGAAGGTCTGGTATATGTATGTAGAAATGGAACTGTAAAGAAACAGTCCTTAGTCAACAATGGCCTTCACCTTGGATTGAAGAACCATTCCATTCTTGTATCTCCCTTCTTGTATTAACCACAGACCCCTCGGAGGCCAGGAACCGATGGATTGCAATATTCACCTGTTCTGACAACAACCACGCCTTGCCTCTATTCACGTCACTGCTGAATACAGTGTGTGGATACAACCCCAGTGGTCTTGGTGTACCCTACAACCACTTACTATTCTGGGACCACCGAGAACCACTGGTGGAAGTAGCACTTCAGATACTCATCACTGCACTTGATAAGGATGTCACAGGGTTGGAACAGGTTAGTGTCCAACCCTCTCTGTCTCTGTTTTGTTAAGCATTGGACTTCTTCCAGATTCTATTTTCCTTGAGGCATTGTTTGTGATAAAACTAATACATTGTGTTAGTTGCTACTGTTCACCTGCCTCATTATAATGTATATTAATGGGAGCTGTATGAACACTGCTTGTGAACTACTTGTACTTATACAATGAATTACCATCACAGTCACAACATACATTTTGCCTAGGGATTACTGAAAATCATATACAAATCTAAGGGCCTTTGATATAACCTGAATGTCTTGGTGTAATACATAATAGGAAACCTTCCATTTTGCAACACCTAATGAAGCCACATCTTTTTTGTCCACCTAGCAGTCAGGGTCTGGGGGTGGAGACAACCTCTTCATCAATTATCTGAGTAGGATCCACCGGGAGGAGGATTTCAGCTTTGTTCTGCGTGGTTTCACTCGTCTCCTCAACAACCCCCTCCAACAGACTTACCTTCCCCACTCCTCCAAGAAACTCACCTGCCATCAGGAGCTGTTGGTGTTTTTCTGGAAGTTTTGTGACTATAACAAGGTGAATCAAAGGCTACATAAAATGCCAGGAACTGTTTGTTGGTTGATATTATAGAGGAATGATATTTTAATTTCAGCAACATTAATATACTCTTCCCAGTGGCTTCAGTAATTGAACTGTGAAAATGTTAGGCATTGAAGCTACTGTACTGTGTTTGTCTCATGGTACTGGAAATGTTTTTGTCATAACTGTACATATATTTCATGGTTTTACATCTTGTTGAGGTATCCTTGAAGGTGTGTATATGGATATACAATTGATGTGTTTATGAGCCGGTGTGTTAGAGTGATGTACAGACAACTAAGTGATTTGCTTTATGGTGTTGCAGAAATTCCTGTTCTATGTCTTGAAGAGCAGTGATGTGCTGGACATTCTGGTACCCATCCTTTACCACCTTAATGATGCTCGTGCTGATCAGTGTATGTTCCACATCAACTGTCACCATGTTATTCATTACATTATTAATTATACTGAATATTTATTGTTATATGATATATATATTATATTTGGTATTATGTTGGATGTTTTTTAAGTTAAGTAAGCCATTCGATGTTCTTTAAATTAAATAAGCTATCATTTTATCAAACTAATTTGGGGATATAGGTTAAAAAAATTCTAAAAGTTCAAACAATCGGGTATATTTGTTTTCTTTTTTATGAATGAACAGAAACACAAAAGTACATAAACAAAATATGAATTATTTTTTTTTTTCAGTAATTTGTAAGTGTGGCTTTTGTGAAAGTCAGTCTCTTTAGAAGAGTGAGGTGTCAAGCTGAGGATATAGTAGATGGAACTAAAATGAAAGTGAATTATCACATTTGAAAAAAAAAAAATTCAAGTACAGTAGTTAATAATAATGAACAGAGAGTTGACAATTCTTGAGAGGAAATTTATCCTTCTAATTGTTTAATCTCTGTTGTTCATTTTGTTTACTGTCGTTGGGTCTCCCTGCAGCTCGAGTGGGCCTGATGCACATTGGAGTGTTCATCCTGTTGTTGCTGAGTGGAGAGAGAAACTTTGGGGTTCGTCTTAACAAACCCTATACTGCCTCAGTACCAATGGATATTCCTGTCTTCACTGGTGAGATCACATAGCTTGCTGCTCTTGGATTACTTACCTCTCTTGGTTTGAAATTGGTTGATCTTTTCAGGTGTATGGGGATTCAGCTTATATCTAATACAAGGATTATATTAGTTATCTGACAGTAATGAGGGAAAATGATTATGCCAGATGTTAGATACATGTCATTACAGTGAGAGGGTCTGTCTGTTAACTCTTGGGTTTGTGAATTTCACTTTGTTACAAATAGATATGTTTGAATTATGTAAGAAAGTCCACATTCAACACCATACTGCAAGGGGTAAATATACTTTGGCCTCTTGGCAGGCACCCACGCTGACCTGATGATAATTGTGTTCCACAAGATCATCACCACTGGACATCAGCGCCTCCAGCCTCTCTTTGACTGTCTCCTCACCATCCTTGTCAATGGTACTTTATCTTGTCTACAATGTTCATGACCCTTATGAGATACAGTACCTAAAATATTTTTTACTTTAAAACTTGAAATATAATCTTTGGAGCATAATGGTGCCTCATGTAGAATTTATTATAGGATGTTTATGCAGTTAATGACTTGTTAAATGTTTGTCTTCAGCTTAACACATTTTATCCTTTTTAATTTTTTATCCCAGGTACCTTCCATTTCTCATCCTACTCACTTTCCTCTATTTCTCATTCCTTTTACATTTTATCACACTCTCCTCACTTATCTCACCCACACAGTGTCGCCTTACATCAAGACAATGTCAATGGTGGCAGCAAACAAATTGGTTCACCTACTGGAGGCATTCTCCACCCCTTGGTTCCTGTTGTCTGCACCTCACCATCATCACCTGGTTTTCTTCCTCCTCGAGACCTTCAATAATATCATCCAGTACCAGTTTGATGGTAAGATTTCTCTGGCTTCCTTTCTTTCTTGATGTTGCTCTCCCATTCTCTCCCTGCTATACCTTACTGGCCTCTCATATCCACCATATGTATGTCTTACTTCCTCCTTCAGTTTCCTCTCATATCACACAGGTAACAGCAACCTGGTATACACCTTGATCAGGAAGAGGTCAGTTTTCCATGCCCTTGCCAACCTGCCCACTGACCACACCACCATCAGCAAGTCTTTGGCCCGTCGTGGCAAGAGGCTGCCCCCAGCCCGTCACCCTTCCACTGAGTCCACACGTGGACCCCCAACCATGGAGGGTGCCACACCTGCCCTCCCAGCCATGCCAGGCACTCATACTGCCACCCTCCCTGCCATGCCTGGTTAGTACATTTGGTTGTGTTTGAAAATGGAGGGAAAAAAACCCAATGTGATGTGTGCAAAGTCCATAAACCTCAATGATTTATTGATAGTTAGGTGAGTAGTAACTAATGAATACACAACACTCTGACAATTGCTGATATGAAACAGGTTTGGAGAATATGACAGAGAAGGAGTCAGCTCACCCCACCAGTCAACAGTTGGACCAACTCACCTATAACAACACCACCACCACTACCACCACCAACACCACCATTACTGCTGACGAGGACGGCACTCCCTCCAATGACACTCTTAGCACTCTACCCCCAGGCATCACCACCATCCAACCTCCTCCCCAACCCACCACCCCATCCCCAACACACCTTCCTGACATCAACCATCTCTCCCTCACTGACAAGGTAAGATTTATCACTTTTTTTTTGTTCAAATTTTATTTTACAAATTTCTCCCTTAACTTCTTATGTTGTCCACAATCACACTATCCCAGTTGCTCTTGGGACTGCGTAAAAAGCAGGCCAGACTAGTGAACTGATTTTGTAATGAATTTTTGGTAATGCATTAATAAGACTAACAGTCTTTAATGTCCCTGCTATAATGAATTTACCACAGAGTCCTTTGTGTACTGTACTGTACTACTGTAGAATTATTATTAACTTGTGTTTATTGACTGCAGAGTATTGTGGCAATCTGTTCAGTGTTACTACCATCAGTGTGGAGAAGGTGAAAGGGTAGGAAGAAGACATACGGTAATAGCAGAGTGAAGTAGGTAGAAAGGCAGGGAAGGTTTGAATGAATAGAAAAAAATAGTAGGAATATCGGAGATAAAAAGAAAAGTGAATATGACAAAAAAGGTGAGAAGGAATGAATAGAATGAAAAGTTGGAGTAGAAATTATAAAGTCAAAGGGAGAGGAATGAAAGATATCCTACCTTAGTAAACATGAGGAAAGAAGATGATAAAAAGAGAGGAAGGGCCACAGCTCACCTCACTTCCTCCCTTCCATCTCACCCTGTTTGAAGGTTGATGATGATGATGGTGATGATGATGTTGTTGGTGGCATTGAAGGTGAGGAGGAGGGTTGGGGTTGTAGTAGCAGTAACCTGGAGCCCCCCACCTCCCTCCTCCTGGCTGATCTCACTCCTCCCGCCAGCCAACAAGACCAACACATGGTATCCCTTATTCGCATGCCCTCATTTATCTTGCTGTATCCTTAGAACCCGTCACTGGACTTGACTATATATTATAATTTGCATCAGATAGCCTACTCTGTACTCATGATCTGGCACCCTTCCATTACTAGTACTGTACTAGATTTCATATTGTTTATTGCATCATCTTACTCACCATTTCCTTTCTGACAATATTGCCATGCCCCATGACTCTGTCTTTCAGTATACTGTGTCTTGTGCCATCCTTGCTATGCTTCATATCATTTCAAGACCTCTGCCTATACCTTCTACCTAATAAACTATGGCATGTCTTGTAATAATTTTAAGCCTCATACCCATATACAAAACTGTATGGCATTTAGGACCCACTCTCATATTCTCCTAAGCCCACCCAAACTCACTTTAACACTCCTGTAGGCAGTTATACCATCACTATTCATATTATAGCCCCTTTAGTTCTTCCTTGCCCCTCACACTTCCCACCTAAATATACACAGGCATGTTCCAGCAACAGTGGTCACATTGGGATGTGAGAAACCAGTAGAATTGGCCATATTCTATGTAATGTAATATTTTGGCCCTTGTGTTCTTGTCTTATAATGTTACTAGCTACATGTTATTGTTGCTACTTTTGATATTCATTTCCTTGTTTATGTCACTGTGCTAATTTTATTGTTTTGTTTTACTATTACCTTTGTCGTAAGATTTTATCAGAACCAAAGGTTGCAATACAGTACCATGATTATCATATGGATACTTTATGATGGTGTTTTAGAGTTGTGTGACACAGATCAAATTGCATATGTTAATTATTTTTTTATTTTACTTTTTCTGTGTAAGGGCATGTTGATATGACTTATACTGTGTATGTTCACTCTAGATATCCAAACATTAGTTTGCATGTCACTTAATGTAGCTGTTCCCTGCAGAATGAAGTATTAGGCAACCCATTACTATTCTCCCATTTTCAGCATGTCTTATAAATTTACAGTGCATTATGTCATAGTACTGTACACTACTGTATTGAAATACACATTGCAGTCACTCCTCAACATCTGTGGGTTTAACATCTACAGTTTTGCTTATCTGCTGGTTAGCCTGTGTTTTACTGTACAAAGTAACAACAGGTACATATCTTGCTGAAATTAGCAGTGTGACTCAGGCTCATCAGTCACAAGGCTGACATTTGAACAATTACTAATGAGATGACTTTGATAACTTTGTTTTGTGGCTGTGCCATAAACTGTAATATGAAATTATAATGACATAATATGTTTATTATAATAGTAATGATAATACCAACAGTACAGTAATAGAATATCAGTAAGAGTAATTATTATTATAATACTCTGTACAGTCATTTCATTTTAGGGTTATCTCTTTATCTCATTAGGAGAGGAGGAAGGAAGAAGAAGGTTCAGGAGTAGGAGCGAGCCCAACACCATCTGGGCAATCTGAGTGGTCGGGCACTCAGGGAAGGGCAGAAGGCAATATCACCCCAACTTCTGGCTCAGGAGAAAGCTCGTGGGTCCCTCCAGATCCCACGTGGGCCCCGAGCCCCACATGGGTGGCCGGTTGGAAGAGTAAGCTACCCCTCCAAACCATCATGAGGCTTCTACAGGTGTTGGTGCCACAGGTGGAGAAGATCTGTATTGATAAGTACGTACTCCAGTTTGTAACTTGTATGTTTGATGCTACATTATTATTATTGTTGTCTAATTTATATTTAACCCTACAGTATACTGTAGTTGTAACATCAATATATAAATGAATTGGTAATGTATAACCTTTCTTTCCCAGGGGCCTGACAGATGAAAGTGAGATCCTGAGGTTCCTACAACATGGGACACTGGTGGGACTCCTACCCGTCCCTCACCCTATTCTCATCCGCAAGTACCAGGCTAATGCTGGTACTGCCACCTGGTTCAGGACATACATGTGGGGAGTCATATATCTCAGGTGTGTATTGTAAAAAGTGACTGATGAGTGTCATAAGAACAAAATGGTGAGTTTCATAAGAGTAATATTATATGTATATTATGTATATGTATATGTATAGGTATATTAGCCCTTTGGTTACCAAAAAGTAATTAATTTGTTTGGGTAATCAAATGATACCAAACTGTTATTTATTACCTCTCCCTCCAACAGGAACGTGGACCCACCCATCTGGTATGACACTGACGTGAAGCTGTTTGAGATCCAGAGAGTGTAATAATTCCACCGGCAGTACCGCCCCACTCCACTAGACTCCACCACTCTCCTGGCACACACCTCTGATACTTCCACTGACTCCATCCCACTCCTGGCACACACTTTACCACTCATTACACCTCCATTATTATCACACTCTTCTGATTTGATAGATACTGTATATCAAGTAGTTATGGTCATGTATATTTGACTTCTGTAGTAATTGTAGAAATCAGTAGACGTCATATTAATTTAATGGTAAGGGTAATTTGAGGTGGTGACAAATGAAGTTTAGTAAATATGGTATTAACATATATTCATAGCTGTGGTTGTAATAGGGACAGCAGTTGTGGTTTAAGAGTGGTAAGTGTGTCACAGAGGTGTCAACAGATATGGTAACTGGATGGTGACAGCTATGGTCATCAGGTGCAGTATAGTAACTATTTTATTCCTATGTAAAGGACCTATTTAGGGTAATTTTAAAGCATTCCTGGTTTTTAGATATTTTATGAATTGCAGTTGCAACTTATCTTGAATTATGTAGTGCAATATTTGTCCTGGTTTCAGGACAGTGTCCTATCTCAGTTATAAAGAAGGTAATGCTGATCATTGTAGGTAATATACTACTTGAGGAGGAATATTAATTGACAGTGTTTCATTACTGTATCAACTCTTGTGTATTTGACATGAGAATTTGTAATGAAACACTTTCATTAATGGCACCTCCTTGTGGACCCTGTGTTGATATTGCCAGATTGTGGGATAAAGATTTCTGCAAAATTTGCCACAAAACAAACTCCCACAGTATAGGTCCTCTTTGGTAGCACCCTTTACAGAAATCAGTATCCTCCATTTTGCCGACATAACAGGTACTGTACCTTAAATGTTGCTTTCATGTACACTCACAGTGAAAAGGCTCTTCTCATTGTCACCAAAAGTCAGTCAGGGTTTCTGATGTGTTTATAAACTGTTTTTATTTATTTAATTCTTTTTACAATGTAACTCATTGGTGTAGATAAAGTGTAGACAAAGGCTTCATGTTTTTTTCATCATCAATACATGGCTGTACTGGACATGTAAGTACCAAAATAATGAATACTTCAGAACCATGTATACTATTAGTGAAGTAAAGCAAACATTCCACTACAAATACAATACATCAATAAAGTGACTTCTGATAGTAACAAATGCAAAACCTTTCACTGTGTCTGTGCAAATTGCAAGTTATTGATCAAATATTCAGCTTGATGCTGTGTCCTATACAGTAGTCCTCTTTTCTCAGGTTGGTGGTAAGTGTTCACTGTTGATTACTAGAAACGTATCAACCAATCTCAAGTGACCTATTGATATCAAAAGTTGGCAGTGACCATTAGCTTGAGAAAATATGTATAATTATTGTGTTCTGAAGCCTTAGTATGAACTAAATGGTACAGTTGTACACACTGGTAACTCATACACTTTGATACCTTTGTCTGGAAATAGGAAGGCAACTGGGCAAAATATCCTTTTACCATATTACTCATTTCGTTTCTTTGCACTGTATTATCTATGCACTGAATGATTGGCCCTACATTTAGGAATTGGGAGAGCACGGAATGCAAAGTTGTGTTGCCAGTTGTCGTTCCCATGACCTCACACAAGTACAGTACTAGGATGTAATATTTACATGTGTGGACAATCTGGCAAATGTTGCCTGGTATTTGTGATACTCGCTGATATATGTATAACCCATTTGTATAGTATTGGGCATATTCAAGAGAGGACATTGTCATCTGGCCTTTGGTATGCCATGTGTCTCTTTAAGGGTAAAGTTTTGATGCCCATGATCCTGATAAGTGACGTGAAGATTGAAGTGAAGCACTGTCTGTTTCAGAGCATAGAGTATGAGTGATATTATATTTAATAGTGTTTTTTTTTTACTTGCAGCATAAGTATGGATGACCATAACACTCAGAGGTCTCCCAAAGTCTGCTTGTTAGCTGTGGAATGTGTGTTTGTCAGTGATTATCACGAATTCCAGGTATCCATTGTGTATTAATGTGGTCACCTCCCTGGTCACTTCTAGAGACATCTTGTATCTTACCTTGCCAGCTTATTTTGTATAGATGGTGATAAAGAACTGTAATAGAGTTGACACTGGGACAACCCAACCAGTTTCAAATCTTGTTATAAAATATGTCTGTCATTTAATTAAGAGTGTTAGGACATGTACAGTATACTATTACCACAAGTAGCAGCTATTCATAATCCAAATACTGCTGCCACACATCATAAAACATTAATTTGTACCATTGCAGTTCTAGTATTTAGGATATTACCACATGTCCTTGGCTCTGTCAGTGTACCTGTTCACAAGTCATGTTCTGTTTGTGTATGTGCATGCATGCCTGAATGCATGCTTACTTGCTTGTATGACTATGTGAGTCTGTATCTCAATTCCCTAGATCTTAATAGATTTCATGGGGCCATTTTCCAAAGTCATATCATGAAAAAAACTGCAACAATAGGTCGAGCTTTGAGATGTCTCGTAAAAGTGTTCTGGGAATAATAAATGCTATGTAATGTACCATTCAGCCTGTCAGTGTACCAGGGTTGGCTTCCCTGGGTGCTGTAGAGATCTCTGTTCCTTGACCTTCAGTATTCTTTATCCAAATATGATGTACTGTATAATGGGTAAATTTTAAGTATAATATTATGACTGGTGTCAACTTGGCAATCCTTGTTATAACTGATAGTGTAAACTTACAATGATTGTGAGAACATTTCGATGGGGATATAAGAATGTATTGTGATAGTTTTTTATCTAGTTACCTATCTCATTTTCTATCTTTCTTTTGATGTCTCCCCCCCCCCCCCTTCTGAAAACTACCACCAAGGGGTTGTTAATGGTAGCAGAGTTTTCAGTTCTCATTGTTCCAGCACTCCCTCCTCACTTGGTCAACCTCTCCCCTTACACTTACATTATATTTATAATGTCAGTTATGATATAAATGTTAAATTGGTAACTGGTGTATGGTAGGATGAATCTTATGGTATTAGTTTAAGAAGATGTAGCTGCTATAGTCAACAATATGTATTTTGTTATCCAAAGTTTCACATTTAATCTGCTAGAGTTGTAATATATATTATAAATATATATATATGACATAAATTGATTGTTTTATGTATGAATGGTGACCTACGCAATATATATTATATGTAAATATATATATATGACATAAATTGATTATTTTATGTATGAATGGTGACCTACAGTAGATGTATTGTTAAAACATGATCATTCTTAATACTTAGGCTTGTATCTAGATTTGGATATCTTGATTATAGTAGTAGCCTGAGTGTGTGTGTGTGTGTGTGAGGATGGCATTGAGCTTATGGATGCATAATATGTGTCAGTGATGTGAGAACGTGTGTGTGTGTGTGTGTTTTGAGAATATTACCCTATATGTGTCAGTGATGGAGATGGGAGAGTGTACAAGAGGTTAGGTACGGTACAATCGCAACACATTAGTAACATCTGTGTGTGTGTGTTCTTAATGAAGTGGTGTGTGTGTGTGTTTATTTTTATTCTTAATCAGCTGGTGGTGACTGAGTATGCTAAATAAAATGGGGTGTTTGTGTGTGTGTGTGTATGTATTATTAATCTCTGATGTGTGTGTGTATGTGTGTGTATTCTTAATCATCTGGTGGTGAGTACATGCTTAATAAGATAGTGTGTGTGTGTTTGTATGTGTTTCAATCCAATCCTCAGGTGTGAGTCATGCTCCACAGATGTGTTAGTGTGACGTCATCCTTCATCTCCCTCCCAAGCTTCACCACTCATCATTCCCAGTCATCATCAATATATTCCACATCATTATCGTTCATCTTACTTCATTATTCAACTGCTAACTTTCATTTTTCTGGATTGGCACCACCATTTTCATTATCCTCTCTCTCTCTCTCTCTCTCTCTCTCTCTCTCTCTCTCTCTAGGAAGGCGAGTGATACCTTAAACCCCCATTCTACTGAATACACGTATGAAGGTGAATGTGTGTGTGTGTGTGTGTCACTAATTCAAGCCGTCATCCTACACTGCCTCCTCCAGAAAGCTAACTATAACTGAGAGAGAGAGAATATAATGTTCTACTATAGTTGTTTAAATAGACATCGATCAAAACTTCTGAGCGTCGCGACTTCCTCTTGGGCTGAAAATTCATGATATGTAGATTTGGTGTTCATCTTCCCAGCGCATGTGTGTGAATGTATGTACCGGCCTTAGTGGCATGTGTGTATGTATGTGTGTACTGGCCTTAGTGGCGTGTGTGTATGTATGTGTGTACTGGCATTAGTGGCGTGTGTGTATATATGTGTGTACTGGCCTTAGTGGCGTGTATGTGTGTGTATGTGTTTATATGTTATATATCGTATCCTAAGCCATTATTTACTATTATTATTAGGTCATTTATTCCGATTCACGTACGGTACATCATTCCTCTACTCCAGTGTACCGGTATATAGCCTACAGTATAGGATATAAATGACCTTGTATCGTATAAGTCGATATCCACTAAGGGAGGACATTATCATATCTCTCTCTCTCTCCCTCTCTCTCTCTCTCTCTCTCTCTACCCACTAGGATTATCATTATAATTGTTTGACACCTCATAAAGAGTGAGGTTAAAAGGGTTAACTGTTCTGGTCAAGGTCAGGGTTGTTGTATTTGACCTGACTTGACCTCTTTATACATTAAGTGTAATTAACGAGACCTCAGGCTACCTTATATAGTGTAACCTTACGATAAAGTTTTATTGGTATTATTATTGGTGACTGATCTTTTTGTTTGGCGTCTTTTTATTTTAGTGACATGAATTTTAAGTTCATTATTTCATACAGTAGATTGTGGATATTACCAGACTCTAATTAAAATGTATGAATTGGGCCTCATGAAATTAATTGTCTATAGATGGATTGATTGATGGATATTAGGCTGTCTATATAGATGGATATATACACACGTAAACAGGACATAGAATATAGTAAATCATCCATCGACATCTTTTTGCACACAAAGTTATCAAATAAGTAATACACCATTAACTAGCACACTAAAAGTTTTATGAGAGCTTTTAATTTTGGAGAAGGTAAGAGGCACTGTCATGGCTGCCACTGCTCAAGAAACGTCATGCATACCAATTGTCATGCAAGACACTGTTTGATTTGGCGTGCATGCATAACCGTAGCATAACATGTGTCAGGAATTTGTAAGTACAAGTGAATATAGTTTGTGCATTACATCATGATTTTGAATGCTGCTGAGGCTGGGAATTGTTAACCACCCTCGAAGTACGACACTTTTTCCCGGATGTGTTGCCTGAAGGAAAATTTACTCTTAGCATGTACTTTTACAGCTTCCATACACTAACCCCTGGAGATTTCTGTATGGCAATGGATGAAGGAGACCATATACAGCTATAATAAACATCCACAAATGATAAAAAGTCAACAGAGCAGCTATAAAAAATGTAACTAGTATTGAATATTATGGTAGCGTGCATGGAGGGATGGGGGCGCCGACTGTCCGGTGGTGGTGGTGGTGGTGGGAAGAAACTACGTGGTGGTGTGGTGATGGTGGGGACTTCAGTTGAGGTACAGACAGTGGAGAATAAGAGCTGGTACCACGCTTCTTCTCTGTCTGTAGTAGTTGTTGTAGATTAGTAGTGTGATTACGCCATTTGATTCGTTTTGTACATACCCACCCACGGGAGGATACCTATCTCGTCTGCGTTGCCCCCAAAGGGAGTGTTATCATTTGGGGACTCCTATTATTACCAACAGTGTGTGAAGGCCTCTGGAATACCGAACCAAACCAACAGCTTCTCTCTCCCTCCCTCTGTGTGTGTGTGTGTGTGTGTCCCAACCCAACCCAACCCATTTCTCGGCAGCCCATGATACGGACCCCTACTCCTCCTCCTCCTCCCACAACCTGCACAACTACAAAGGTAAAGTAATCAAGTTATTTTTATAGATAGAAGGTTATAGGGGGACAAAGGTGAAGTAACTACCGGTTTATTAAGTAATATTGTTGAGGGACATGAGTAATATTATAGAGGGACAAAGGTAAAGTAACTAAGTAATACTATAAAGTAATACTATAAAATTTACTAAAGTCGTATTGTAAGTAAGAGGGATAAAGATAAAGAAACTAAGTAATATTATCGAGGAAACACGTTGTCTGGCTAAATTTAGTATTGTGAACAGATGGTGGAATAGAAATAATACTAATGGAAGTGAATTGTCACTTCCATGTGGTTTTTCTCGCAATCCAGAATTCGAGACCATTGCTTCGAAAATGTAAAATAAAACTAGGATTTATTAGACTCTCCAAATAGGCAAAGCTATATAGGATGAGGAGGGGCAAGACTTGAACGTTACTATATCCTATAATAGCAGGTAACATTAATTTAATTTAGTAGGTTTATAAAACGTCAAAACACTATATTGTCGTATATATTTAATATTAGAGTGGGGGAAATGAACTCTTGTGTGTTTGAGTGATATGGAAAATGAGATACTGGATATTATAATGTCAAAGGTAGTATTTAGTTGAACTATCCTATCAACCAATCTAATATTATCAGTACTTTGAATGTGATACTGGAAATAATACTATCAAAGGTAGTATTTATTTGCACTACGCTATTAACCAATCTAATGCTATCAGTACTTTGAATGTGATACTGGAAGTTATAAGTTGTGGGGATAGCTGGTTAATTCCATGTCAAAGAACCGTCGTATAATATGTACTACATTTTCAACAAATCGAAAATGTACAAAGAGGAAAGTGATAGGTGATGGGATGATATTCTTGTATAGATGGCTGTGAAAATTAATGATCTTGTTCTTGTCTGTGGCCTTTCATATTAGACAAACATATTGAGGGTATTCCATGTTGGGATGAAGAGACTAACACCCGTAGTTTTAAAACATTTGAGGGCCCTTACTGGAGCTCTATGAACCCTCCAAACTACTCCAGGCAACAGATTCCCTATTCGAAACACTGAAGCTTTTTGTGGCCTGGATTATTTGAAGGTTCATTGAGCTCCAGTAAGGGCCCTCAAATGTTTTAAAACTACGGGTGTAATTTATTGATTAATTTAAATTAGGCTACTATTGTGTATGATCATAATGACAACTTTTCACAATTATCCTTTGGTATTTGATAGTAATATATATAATATTAACGGGCCAACCATTCCAAACAGCTCGTCTTAGATAATTAAGTATATGTATATTTTCTAACATTTTAGAGTTTTCATAGTGACGTACTTTTAATAGTTATTTGATTCAGTAGCCAGTGATGGGGGGGGGGGGATGTCACAATTTACAGTTTCTGGCAGTGATGTTGGGAGTTAAATAGGCCTATATTGTTATATTTTCAATAGGCAGTACTGATAGCATAAGAAACCTGATCTACGTACTGATTTTCATTTATAAAGAAGTTTATATATATATACACCGGATAACACACACACACGTAGATACGGTACCATTGTTCTTAACGAATGGGGTCTTTAAAATAGTTTCTTCCCCTTGAAATATTTTAAAAGATTTTATAAATCTGCACAAAGCAAAAGTTCTCTATACGTTATATTATGGCAAGGTTATGGCGCGTACCGTACCTAATTAGTAGCCTAATGTGTTAAGGACCCTATGATTGTGTAGGAGACCTTGGGTGGCTTCTGATTCCTCCTGACTTTGCCACGAAACAAGCTTCTTAATAATGTAGGTGGTGTTTCGTGGAAAGGTTTGAAAGACTCGATAACCTCCAATTTTCTGACTATATAGGGTACACTGGGGTCCTTAATGTCAAGCTGAATATTGCTACACTCCCAGATCATGTTAGTGTTTCTCTCAGCATAGCCTAGTCGAAATTACTAAATTGATTGTTATAGTTGGTTGTGACAATTTACGTGTTACCATGACCTAAATGCTTTGTAAGGTTCGAACAATATCAGGCCATAAAGTAACAATATTATCTTGGTAAAGGATGAATAAAATTATACATATTCCCTGACAATACATCGGAAAGGAATGACTAAACTTATTAAATATATTTGAAAATCTTGCTTGACAATCTCTCCTGCATTTTCCTTCGTGACTGGATGCCCCTGTAAAAGTCACTGGAGCAGGATATCCTACAAAACCTGCTGGTGCACTAACGGTTGTAGCCTAGGTATGGCAGTACAAATAATCAGCCTACCTTGCCTTACCCCTGTACCCTACCCTACCTTACCTCTCTACCCTACCTTACCCCTCTACCCTACCCCCCTACCCTACCCTGGTAACCCACAGTTTGCTTGCTTGCTTGCTTGACATTTTCGAGAGTAGCCTTGAGAGGGGGGCGTGGCTGGCTGGCTGGCGGTGTGCACAGTCACGGTTCCTCACTCAGGTGGCCCAGTTGGCAGTGAAAAATGAGGTGCTTCCAGGCAGACACACAACACCAAGCACCAAAGTATTCACGGACAATTTATTATTAAAGCCCGTAGACGGCCACTGATGAATGATGAAAATTAAATAGGTCCTTCCATTTATATGACATCGGACTATTTGTGTGTGTGTTATTGATGAAAGGAGGTACTAGGCTATACATTATAAGGTATTTCACATCCCAAGGTACTATCAACAAATGTATAAACACAGAACTTTCTTCATAGATGCTTGTGCTTCAAGTCCCTACACACACACACACACACACACGCAGAGAGAGAGAGAGAGAGAGACATCCAGGAATACACACATACATTATATTCATACACACAGAGAGAGAGAGAGAGAGAGAGAGAGAGAGAGAGAGAGAGAGAGAGAGAGAGAGAGAGAGAGAGAGAATACGCCACCGACCAACCAACCAGCCAATCTTCCAGCCTGCCGTTAGGTCCAGTGCGGAAGGAATGTGAGTGGTGAGGGTAACGCGAGCCATGGACACACACACACACACACACAGCCATGGACACACACACACACACACACACACAGAGCCCATAATCCGACTACCATTAGGCTACGGTCTAGTATCCCGTTGGTTTGTACACACTCGGTCAGGTTGTAGGGGAAAGCGATGACATGACAAGTGGAAATCTATAAAAGGAGTTAATAGGGTGGAAGAAATTATATTAGGAGAAGGCTATAGATTTACTTCAAACTATGTCATGAAACTGATTCCTTCATTAGGCTATAATTATAAACAGAGTAGGCTTATGTTGTTTGTAGAGTTTGGAGGACTGACTAGGCACCAATTTGCCCACAACGAACTTATAACTTATTTATTTTCCATAATTAGATATGTTGAATCAAGGTATATGAACAGATTAGGTTACAAGTTTGTGGTTTATATTTGACGCTCTGCAAAATGGATTCTCTCTCAACGATATGATTCTCTCTCTTTCTCTGTGTGTGTCAACGATATGATGGGTCTCTCTCTCTCTCTCTCTCTCTCTCTCTCTCTCTCTCTCTCTCTCTCTCTCTCTCTCAACTATATGATGGGTCGTTTGGCAGATAAAAAGTGAGCGTAAAATATCCTGGGAATGGGAAAGCACTGAGCCTAATCTGATCGTGATGCGAAAATGTGTCTAGTTTTTTGATGTGGGAAAGTTTGCAATTTACTTGACTGTTACATTATGAAAGTCACACACCACATTGTTCCAAGTGTGTTTTTTTTTCCTACTTACGTTATAATGAAAGGAAAATTACGTACACAATATATACGTACACAACACGCTTACGTAAGACACTATACGTTACATTCATGGTTGTGAAGTGCTTTGCCCATATAGAATTATTATTATTATTATTATTATTATTAGGAAGGAAGGTGAATCTTTTATATTATATTTACTGCAGAATGGCAAGAATAGCAAGAGAGAGAAAAACCTCGTAATATATTAGTTCCAATTAGTAGAATAAAATATATATAGCTTTGTTAGGAAGTGGAGTGCAAGGCCTGACTCAGTGTGGTGGGAATGTTCGAAGCCTAACTAACAGAAATGTGTGTTGAAGCAGAAGCCCATCAAACTAGGCTACAAGTGAGTAGGCTAGGCTATGTTTTGCTCCCTCTCTCGCTAACCCAAATGTATACTGTAGCATACTCCTATTTGACTACAGTATGAATATGTTAATAGTAGTTTTTAGCTGGGGATTAGGCAAGGAATAGTTTGAATTTTACCCTTTTTTTTTTTTTTTTTTTTTTGTCTGTCGTGTGGGATTGTCATCGTGTTTCGTTTTGGAAGTGTGTATGTGACAGCCAAGTCAAAATTTCACTGACAATTTAATTAATTCTGATTTACCATTTTGGCTATTTTAACAAACAAGTTCTAGTACCTTGGCACATCGGTAATAGAGGCTGTTATGTTATACGATAGGCCTGTATGTACTGTGTTGTAATATCAATGAATATGATTAAATCACAGCTGGCGAATTTTGAGTTCCTACCAATTTTGGAAAACTATTGTTGGCAACTGAACGTACCCTGTCTTTAGTGTGTGTGTGTGTCGTCACTAGGCTATAAGGGTGGGACCAGCTAGTCATCCCACCTGGACACGTTTCATTGTTGTATACATGAAAAAAAAAAAATGGGAGGAAGAAAGATGGGAAAAGAGAGGACAAAAAAGGGACACACACACACACCTCTCTTGCCGTACCCAAGATAATGTACGAGGTGACAGTACGAAACATTTTGTGAACTTATTTGCCGTACTTTCAGTGAATATTAGGCTATAAGCAGGTCAGATGATTCGAAACTTCTGCAAGAACTGAAAACTTATTAGGCTATGACGCACGAGTTATTTACCAGTACGGTACTGATGTGGAGAGGGAGGGAGATGGTGAAAAGGGGAGGAGGGAAGGAGTTGATGAAGAGGGAAAGAGGGAGGAGAAGGAGTTGATGAAGAGGGAAAGAGAGAGAAGGAGTTGATGAAGAGGGAAAGAGAGAGGGAGGGAAAGGGGAAGAGGGAGGGAGATGGTGGAAAAGGGAAAGAGGATGGGAGGGAGGGAAATGGTGAAGAGGAAGGGGGAGATTGTGGAGGAGAGGGAAGGGGGAGAAGTGACGGTGAGGAGTGACTGCACTGACACCGGAAGATCTTTGTAAAGTATTGTACTGGTGGAACAGATGACTCCGTTTTTTTTACCTCTCATCTTACTGGCGAAGAAGAGGTGGTGGTGGAAGTGGAGAAGGTGCCGGGGAAAATGATGGAGATTGGCTAGTGGAGGTGCCGGAGAAGAGGGAGGGGAGTGGTGAAGATGGTGGAGGTGGTGGAGTTGCCTGGGTAGATGGTAAAGTTGGTGGAGTTGCCTGGGTAGATGGTGGGGATTGGTAAAGTTGGAGTTGCCTGGGAAGATGGGGGTGGGGTGGAGGAGGTGCCTGGGAAGATGGTGGTGGGGTGGAGGTGCCTGGGAAGATGGTGGGGGTGGTGGGGACGATGTGGAGTAAGGAAAAAGAAGAAAAATTTGCTGGGAACAGGAAGACTGGTGTAAGAGAAGAGGAAGTGGGTAAAGAAGAATGGGAAGGGAGGGAGGAAGGAGAATACAAAGGAGAAAATGGAAAGGATAAACTGTGAACGAAATAATTAGATAATAAATGTGAAAGGGTGAAGTTACAAATAGAAAGGAGGAGGAGGAAGCAAAGGAGAAAACAGAAAGAAGGATAAATAGTGAGAGAAATGTTTGAGGAATGATGATGAAAAGGAGGAGGAATAAGTATAAAAGAGAGAAGGCTAGAGTATTTTTATTTTAATTCTTTATCTACAAAAGTCCTATCTTAGTCTCCCTGCCACAAGCTTCTAAAGGAGTGAGTGGTTGCGTGCATGGCCATATAAATTATAAGATGTTCACGCACACATGCAGATAGTGAGGGGAACTACCGACAAACATGCATGCACACTTTCACAGCTGTCTAGAAGAGTTTGCTTTCTGTTTAATCTTTGTTTATTTTTATATAAGATTTGTGGGGGTAATGCTATCCTTAGCACTAAGATTTTTTGGTAGCTAATTGCTATATATATATTCCGTATATATATTAATTTTCAATCACTGTCTTCCTTACTAACTCGCTTCCTTCTCTCTAGGCCTATATGGTTATTTAAGAACCTGTGATCGTGTATGGAAATTGGATACTTCTGATTCCTCCTGACTGACTATGCCTCGAAACAAGCTCCTTCCATATAGGCTATAGGTGTGTGTTTCGTGGTAATATTTGAAGGACTCGTTTACCTCTAATTTTTTTTACTACATCACAGGGTCCCTCACATTCCCTATACCATTAATATATAAATATGGTAATAGAAAGGGGAGAAAGGATGATGGTGGGGCCCTGTGGTGAAAGTTGTAGTTCTCGTAATGGGGAAGGACTATTAATGAAGGGGTTTGTTGGGGAAAGGACACGTGATTAGGGAAGGGAAGGATGTGATGGTGGAGAGAAAGTGGGCATGTTTTGACGCTGCTTACTGAGAGAGAGGGAGTGGAGGAGAGAGAGTGTGTGTATGTGAAGGAGAGAGAGAGAGAGTGTATGTGTAGGAGAGAGAGAGAGAGTGTGTGTATGTATGTATGTGTGTAAGATAGAGAGAGAGAGAATGTGGAGGGGGAGTGCTGCAAAGGAATGTCATTGATTATGGGGATGTGTGTGTGAGTACATGAATGGTACGGTAGTGAACGGAAGAAAGGTACAGTACCGTAGTCGTAGTAGTGGTGCTGGAGGAGGGGGGCTTTTTGTGGTGGTGTGTTGGGGAGTGGGGAGGTGGTAAGTGAACTATGGACATTGATATATTTAATGTTGTATCAATAGTTGTCGCAATACCTTTTTTTTTAACTGTACCTGGTAGATTATTTTTTTATTCGTCTTGATTAACTTTAATTAGAAAGATTTAGGACACAAATTACACTATGACAGATACAATGAACTAAATAACTAACTAACTAACTAAACTAATGGAGGAGGCTATAGGATTTGAGACCACTATGTTTACTATACATATGTTTGTTTGTGTATATAGTTATGTATATACTTATGTTAACCGCACTGTAGATACCATAAATTAACGTGTTGGAAGGCCAAGGTAACGGTGCTGTGCGATCGTCTATGAAATTGGTTTAAGCTACTTCAATGTTAATACACACACACACACGACCCTCTCCTTACCTCTAGTCCTTCTCTTTCTTTCTCTCTTTCTCTACACACACACACACACACACACTCACAATACCCTCTCCTTACCTCTAGTTCCTCCCTACACACACACACACACGCAAGACCCTCTCCATACCTGTCTATAAGGGACTATTTTTGTCTCTTTCTTTCTCTCTCTCTCTCTCTACACACACACACACACACACACACACACACACACACTGGACACATCATCTGTGAGTGTGGACAGCCCTGGAGGTGCACATGTCCCCGTGTTGTGGCCAGACTGATGAGTGTCGTGAGGCCACACAACTTCCCCGATCAATACCAGGTGGCTAAACTTGTGGTGAGGGGGGTGGGGGTAGGAGGGGGAGGGGTGTGTGTGACTGGAAGTGGTGGTGGTGGGGGTGGGATGGCTGGGGGAGGTTTGAAGGGGGTCACTCAGTCATTTGTTGGGGTGGTGGTGGTGGGAAAATTGGAATAGTGGTGGAGGTAGCCTAGTTGTGGGTTGTAGGTGGTCACTAACTCATTTGGTGGGGGTTGTAAGGGACCACTCACTCATTTCTTGTTGTTGTTGTTGTGAGGGGTTGGAATTGGAGTAGGCTAGGCTAGACTGGGCTCTCCCAAATTTAAGTACCGTACAAAACTGATCCTAATATGCACCAGCATTTGTTTGTTTATTGAATAGGTCTGTTGTTGTGGATTATTTGGTGGAATTGATACCCCATTTTGAAGTACCGGTATAGAAGTGACACTCGCACACAATTTCACTCGCATACACACACTCATACACACACACACACTCATACACACACACACACACACACATGGAAAGAGCTCGTCAAATATGTCTGTTAATGAGTCACGGCTCAACAGACATTTGCTTGTTAATAATCTAAGATCAAATATTTATATATATTGTATAAAATAAGCAATAAACATTTACTTACTTACACGTCCATCGGCTGGGTAGTTTTCATGGTTGGTCTGTGAAATTCTCCAAGAACTGTTTTTCCAAAGTAATGTTGTGAGTTAGACATGACTGGTTGATTGATTGATTGACAACCCCTGTGTGTTTACCGCCGTGCTAACAACACACACAACTAGCATGTGCTTGTTTGTTGGTTTGTTTGTTGCTTGGTTGGTTTGATTGTTGGTGAGTTTACTTGTTACCACTTTGTATACAATACACTACATTACACCACCAACACAACACAAAACTACACAACACAACCTCACCACCATCACCACCACACCACGCCATACTACAACACAACCTCACCACACACCACAACACAAGACACACTACAGTACAGTCTAGGAATACGGTCTTTTCTCACGCCATCTTGCGGTCACTCCATCCGTTATTTTCCACTCTTTTTTTCCCCTCATTTATTTTTTATTTATTTTGTTGGTCTGAATCGACACAGTACCCTACATAAACTATATAATACACAGGCCTACTTTACTTTGTTATTATTGACTGCTGTTGTTATCATTGTTATTATTATTTTGGTTTTTATTTTTATTTGTAAATACCCGGTATATTTATTATTATTCAAAGCTGTTACTATTTTTTAATGGTGGGAGTGATGGTAGTGATAGTAGTGGTAATAGTTAGTCTATAGTGATGGCGATGATGATGATAATGGTATGGTTGGGAATGTCTGTGTGTGTGTCTGTCTATGTGTACATGTATAGGCTACTTGATAGGGCCACTTGATGTGCTTTCCTACGGCTGTGTCTGTCTGTCTGTCTGTGTCTGTCTATGTGTACATGTATACTTGTTACGGCCACCTACTGCATTTTCCCATGGCTGGCTGTCTGTCTGTCTGTCTGTGTGTGTGTGTCAGTCTTTATGTATACTTGTTAGGGCCACTTGCTGCGAATTCCCACGGTTGTCTGTCTGTCTGTGTGTGTCTCTTTCTGTCTTTCACTCGTAATCTCGTGCCATTCTTCTTTTGTGTTGGAGTTATATAAGTTACAGTCACTCTCTACTTTCCCTGCTTGTTGTTGTTGTTGTTGTTGCTGTTGTTGTTTTCCGGTCCTATATACTTTTCCTTGATCAGTCATGAGAGAGAGAGAGAGAGAGAGAGAGAGAGAGAGAATGTGTGAGAGTGAGTGATGGTGATGATGGTGTTTGTGATGTGTTTGATGGTGCCTGTAATGGTGACTACGAACAGTGTGTGTGTGTGTGTGTGTGTGTCATGTCAGGTGTGACGAACCTATTGAAAGTAATGTTGCGTGCGTTGAGTGAGAGTGAGAGGATTAGGTTAGTTGTGTGCTGGAAGAGGGAAAAGAGAGAGAGAGGGGGAGAGCTTCCATCAATGTCTACATCCCGTCTGCCATTTCCGATAGGCCTAGAGTACCTTTTTCTATATAAGTTTTGCTGCTTCCGTCCTCTCCTGTCCCTCTCTCTATCTCCCCCTTCCAAACATACATATCCTTCCCATTATTATCACTCCTCATCCTCTCTTTATCTCCTTCCCTCATCCTCTCTTTATTTCCTTCCTTCGCATCACATCTCATTCCCTCACTATCTCCTAACACCTCATTTCCATTACACCTTATTCCCACAGTCTCCCTTGGCTAGTAAATCGCCCATCCGTTTCGTTTTGGGCGGTATTTCTCCCCCATTCTTGCCGTCACATTATTTGTTCACGTGTGGAGAAATGTGTGTGTGTGTCATAGGGGAGTTGTTGGAGGGGAAATGCTTTTAGTTTTGGCGGGAAAAGGCTTTCAGTTTTGGCGGGGAAATAATGATATTGACGCTGGGCGGGAAGGAACTTGGTCTGTGGGCTGATAGTGATCCTCCTCCCAAACCCACAGACAGACAGACAGACATAGGGAAGTGAAGGGGGGAGGGAGTGATGCGTGGATTGTGGATAAATTGTTTCCCCAAGACGCATGTGGGTTGGTTGGTTAGTTAATTTGATGGTTGATGGTTTGATGGTTAACTGACTGGTTTGTTAAGAAATTGGTTGGTTGGTTGGTTTGTTGATTATTTGGAAGGTTAATTGGTTGGTTGATTAGGCTAGTTGGTTGGTCGGTCGGTAGTTAGGCTAGTTGGTTAATTGGTTAGGCTAGTTGGCTAGTTGGTAGTTTGGCTGGCTGGTTGGTTATTTTTTTGGAAGGTTAATTGGTGAAGTGATTGGATGGTTGATTAGCCTAGCCTAGTTGTTTGGTAGTTGGTTTCTTTGTTTTTTGGAAGGTTTATTATTGAAGTGATTGGTTGATTAATTTGGTTAATTGGTTTGTTTGTTTCTTGGAAGGTTAATTGGTGAAGTGATTGGTTGATTAGTTGTTTGGTAGTTGGTTAATTGGTTTGTTTGTTTCTTGGAAGGTTAATTGGTGAAGTGATTGGTTTTGGTTTGTTGTTTAGTTGGAGTGTTGGTGATAATGTTAGTGATTTGGAGGTTTGTATTAATTATGGAAAAGAAAGAAGTGAGGTGAGAAATACTTTGTGTGTGAGGTATGTGTGTATGAGAGAGAGAGAGAGAGAGAGAGAGAGAGAGAGAGAGAGAGAGAGAGAGAGAGAGAAAACAACATATTTAAAAAGATGAAAATAAAAGGGAAGCACATAAGCCAGAGAGAGAGTGTGTGTGTGTGTGTGTGTGTGGGTAACGGGACTGTAGGTGAGGTTTGGTTTGGCCCCGCTGTCTAGTAAGTTATCTCTCTCTCTCTCTCTCTCTCTCCTTACTAACCCCCCCCCCCCCCCAATCCTGTCCCCCTATTCCCGCACCCCCCTTAAGTCACTCAACCACAAAACATGATAGACGTCACGTGTACGACAACTGACCCTGAGATGTCAAGATAAAGGAGGTGACAAGATGAGAGAGAGAGAAAAGGAAGGAATGTAGATAAAAGGAGGAGGGAGAGAGGGGCCAGGAATAAGAGTTTTGGTGGAGGGGTGAAGATGAAGTGGGGTTTAAAGTACCGTGAGGAAGGGGATGGAGGGGACGGGAGGGTAAAGAAGGATACATAGAAGGAACCAAGAAAGAAGAAGAGTAGGTAGAAGGAGAGGAGGAGGAGTAGGTGCTTGAGGCAAAGAAAGAATTTAGGTGAAGAATTTGGAGGGGAGGAAAATAAGGAGGTGGAGGAGGAGGAGGATAAGAAGGGGAGGAAGGTAAGGAGGTGGAGGTGGAGGAGGAGGAGAAGGGGAGGAAGATAAGGAGGTGAAGAAGGTAAGGAGGGGAAGGAGGAGGTAAGGAGGGGAAGGAGGATACAGAGAAGGAACTATAAGGGACTAGGATCACCAGTGGAAGGGTGAAATAGCCACTAAAATTGTGTCGTAAATCTTTTTTCTTCAGCTCTTGGTGACGGAGGGGTGAGAGGGGTGACGTGAGTGGGGTGACCAGTGGACACTTTATGACGGGGAGAGTGAGAGGGAAGAAAGGGGAGTGGCAATATTTGAAGGAGACAGGGAGAGGAGAGTGAGTGAGTGAGTGGTGGAAGTGAGAGGGAAGGGAGAGGGAAAATACTAATAACTAACTTGAAGGAATCATTTACCTCCTATTTTAATTGACTACATCACAGGGTCCCTTAATGCAAATAGATAAATACAAATAATATAAGAGAAAAACAAATTAATGGTTTTATCCCTACTTCCCCTTTATAAATAGTATGAATGGTTCTACTCCTGTAAAAAAATAAAAAAAATAAAATGGTTATCCTAGCGAAAAAAATATAAGGTACCTGTGGCCTTGTAAGTAAAATTATTATGACCTGAAATACTGTATACACATTTTTTAGTATTTTTCAGTCCGTATTTGTACGTTGTAGATGTGTACTGTACATACCTACTGTAGATGTGTACATTGTAGGTGTATTTTGTCTTATATTACATTTACATTACAAAAAAATAGAGGTTAAGTGAGCCAACCTATATATATATATATATTTTGTTTTCGCCACATCTCACCCCCCCAAAAAAAAACACTAAAAATTATAAAAAACTAAAATAAATACAATGGATTAGGGTATAGTACGTAAGTAGTTTGGCCCTAAACCCCCACCCCACCCCACCCCATCCAAGCTTACACACTACAAGACCAGGTAGGCTACACTAAATTATATGTGGAATGTGTGTGTGTTATTGTTATTATTAGTTTTTTCCTTTCCTTTCCCTCTCTTCCTTCCACAAAAGTCACGTAGCCTACTGTAAGTAAAGTTAGAGCAGGGATGATGTCCGTGTCAGGAATTTGGTGACCGATCGACAAGAGTAATAACAAGCTAGGCTAGTGAGAAACATCGTACGCCCGCCAGCCATGGAGGGATGTATGTTTGTGTGTGTGTGTCAGACGGTGGGAAGGGAGGGATTTGGGGAGGGACTAGCCTACTCACTGACAGACTGACTTGACTGGTAGAGGAAAGGAAGGAAGGAAGAAGGGAGGGATTGGGAGTGTGGAAGGATTGATGAGGAGTAGAAGTGGGAATAGATGAATTGGAAGTGAGGTTAGGGTAACAAAGAGGCAGGGAATGCGATAGTTAGTACTTGTAGTCGAGGTAGTAAGTAAGTAGCCTAGTGAGGGACAAGAGAAGGTAGGAAGAGGCAAAGGGCAATAGGAGAGCCAAGGTGAAGAGAGAGCACAGAGGGGAAGAAGAGGAGGGGCAATGTAAGGGGCACGGAAGTAAGTCTAATTTCCCATGTAGACTGAATGGTAGTTTGAGGATTGGTAGTTTTTGTTTAGGATTGGTAGGTTAGTGGGTACTGAATGGTAGCTTAGTGAGGACTGGTAGTTTATACAGACTGGTTGGTAGTTTATTGAGGACCATACAAATAGTTTAGGCTCTACATTTCGGGTGCACAAAACTACATGATATAATTATATAGCCTAATTAATGACATGGCATAAACTGGCTCAGATTAATAATAAAGGATGAAGGATGTACAAGAATGAGGATATAACATTGTTTGTCTATATAGTGGGACAGAAAAAAGGACCTTGATGTAGGGAGGGGTTAGGGGTTGGGGGATGAGGGGGGGGGGGCACTCACTATGGCAGCCAGGGTAGCCAGGGCTGTGTTAACCTCTGCCCCCAGCACGACTCACCTGCGGGCCCCCACACTCACCTGGGGGCGGGGGGTGCAGGACAGGTGGTGGTGGTGTAGGTGAAGGAAGGGAAGGAAGGAGTAGGTAGGTATTCGGTGGAGGAAAAGTTTAGGGGGACAGGTTTGGGGGGGTCAGGGGGGGTGAAGAGTTAGGGGGACATACTTGGGGGGAGGTTAGAGGGGAGCGGGAAGAGGACAGGCTTTCTACCCACCCCAAGCCTGTCCCCTTATTCCCTCACACCTCACACACACAGAGAGAGAGAGAGAAAGAGAGAGAGAGAGAGAGGGACGGGTCGAGGTAGGAATCATGTTCACGGGACTTGCAACTCAACACCTGACACGACGAGCCAGGTGCAACCACAACCCAGCCTTGTCCCCCGTACCCACACACACACACACACACACACACACACACACACACACACACTTTAGTGCGAAAGATAACAATTAAATTAACTAGTACTGTATGTCTCAAAGTTGTAGCCTATAGATCTTAGAATTAATAATTAATATTAATGTAATATTAATGTATTTTCAGTCCCTGACTGCTATGTAAATAAACCGTTAATTATTATTATTATTATTACACACACCACACACCATCCTCAATACTGTCTTCTGCCCCCGATGTCTCCTATTTGGCACTAAGGAACACACACACACCATCCTCAATACTGACTTCTGCCCCTGATGTCTCCTATTTGGCACTAAGGAACTTGATATTGGGCTGTACCACCAATTCCTGTGTCCAACTGTACGTAGATAAGTAGTGGTGTTTCGTGGCAATATTGAAGGACTCGTTTACCCCCAAATTTTCTTCTGACTACAAAAACAGGGTCCCTTTATTAACTTTTATAAACACCAGACTCGTATTATTAGTTTATGTATATTATTTAGACGTCTGAAGAACCACCCCACTTAATTAATGAAGGAATTTGAGTAAAAAAAAAAAAGACAGTTTACAAATAAGGAAAATGAGTGAAGAAAACTGGTATATACTGTACTTGTTGAGAAGATGACCATGAATTTAATAGAAGGGGAAAAAAAGTCAAGTGAATGTTAGTAACGGATTGTAAGTGTAAGTACAGTAGGTAGGTAAGTAAGGAGGTATTAGTGGTGGTATTGGTAGTGATGGTGATTGTGGTGGTATTGTTTGTTAGTCTGTCTGTTTGTTTATCGTGAGAGGAGAACAAGAATGGTGGATGGAAGTGTGGTGATAGTGATGGTGGTAGTGTAGTAGTAGTAGTGGTGGTGGTGGTGATAGTGTGATGGAGATGATGATGGTGATGGTGGTAAATGTGGTGGAGATATTTTTTTTATATATTAAAGATTTATTTATTTGCTAAATTTCATTCTATTTGTTTATTTAATATTATTTCTTGTATATATATATTGGCACGTTTTCCTGTATAAGGATTGGTTGGTTATATACTCCTAAGTTACTGGGAAGTGTTTTGTTTATATTAATGAATCATTTATGTTTATATTAAAGAATCATTTATGTGTGTGTTTGTTTACCTGATAGAGAGAGACGAGGAGAAGAGAGAGAGAGAGAGAGAGAGAGAGAGAGAGAGAGAGAGAGAGAGAGAGAGAGAGAGAGAGAGAGAGAGAGAGAGAGAGAGAGAGAGAGAGAGGAGGGTCATAAAGCAAGGTGTGTTTAGGTGGAATGTGTTTCGTAAGTGTGTGTGTGTGTAAGAGGCCTGGGAAAGGGTGCTGTGGTATGAGAGAGATAGAGATAGAGATGAATAGACACGCAGAGAAACAGAAACAAGAACACGGAGAGAGAGAGAGAGAGAGAGAGAGAGAGAGAGAGAAGAGAGAGAGAGAGAGGAGAGAGAGAGAGAGAGAGAGAGAGAGAGAGAGAGAGAGAGAGAGACGGAGAGAGAGAGAGAGAAGGATGAATAGACACGCAGAGAAACAGAAACACGAACACATCAGACAGACAGACAGACAAGTAAATAAATACATAGACAGAAAAAGACATACATACAACAAACACACACACAGACAGACAGACAAGAGACAATAAGACAGTACTGTATATTGGATGAGTGGAAGGTGAAGGTGTATGGGTGATGGGGGGGGGAGGGGGGCGATGTGGGAGGGGGGTAGTAAGCAGTTCTCTTGTCCCGTTCACCCTCACCCACTTTCACCCACTCACGTCACTCTACCCCTGTCTGCCTATCCCCCTCCCCTCCCCCCACTCTACTACACCCCCCACTCCCCTACTCCCCCTCCCATATCTCAGTCAGTCAGTCATCCACATTGGTATAATTCATCCACTTGAACTGCATTTCCTTTTCACTCCTCCACTTTCACCCTCTTCAAATCCACATTCTATTATTGACACTATTAATACCTACCTACACCTACCTACCTACCTCTTTACTTACTTTCTACCTACCTACCTACCATACCATATACCTAAAGACCTATCTACTTACCTTCATACTTACACATGCCTCCCTACATACTTACACATACCTCCCTACATACCTACACCTACCTATCTTATACCTACCTCCCTACAAACTTACTCACCTACCTACCTACATACTCACCTGTCTACTTACCTACATACTTACGTTAGCTACTTACTTAACTTGTTTGTCCTTGTCTGCTTGAAGTCCAGCTAACGGCATTCAACAGTGCTTGCTTGTTTGTTTGTTTATTTTGTTTGTTTGTACGTTTGTATGTATCTTGTTTTGTTGCTTTGTTTGTTTATTTGTTTATTCTTTGTATATATATATATATTTTTTTTTTTTTCATGGTTTGTGTTTGTACTAGGAAACGTGATTTTTTTTTTTTTTTTTTGTCACCCTTTCAATTTCTGGGAGGCTGACCTTTGTCTTTGTTTTATTCGTATATTTTGAGTGTGTGTATCTTAGGAGGAGAATGTCTTGTGGAATTTTTCACGTTATGTGGAAGCATTTTTCGGGAGTCATGAACGTTGTTGTTGTTGTTTTTTGTTTGAAAGAGTGAGTGCATGTGGATTCTTTTGCCTCTCCACCAACCAATTCCCCCTTGTGGTTTGTTTACGAACGACGACTCATTACGTCTTTGCTACGGGGTGTTTGTTGTCACGGATATACACATTCTTATATACTTTTAACACACTGGTGAAAGGAGTACCGTATATATTATTATAAAACAGTGATGGTGTATGTATAGTACGGTAGTTATTAATGTTTGTGTGTGTGTGTGTATGTATAACTTGTGATAATGTGTGACCATCCTCTTGTTTTTAGTATATTGTAATTATTTATTATTTGGGGTGTGTAAAATCTCTCTCTCTCTCTCTCTCTCTCTCTCTCTCTCTCTCTCTCTCTCTCTCTCTCTCTCCTGGTAATGTAGTACCTTCCTCTCTAGTATTATATTTTTTGGGAGGTGTGTATGTGTGTATGTATGTATGTCATGTAACTTTAAGGTGATTTCTTTTGCCATCAAATAATAATAATTTAAAAGGAGTAGCAGCACTATACAGAGAGAGAGAGAGAGAGAGAGAGAGAGAGAGAGAGAGAGAGAGAGAGGCCTATACAGTACCTTGACGTGTTAAAGAGATTACCACCACTCACTGACTTACTGAGACCATAATATCTACTACCCCCTTGTAATCTCCCTTCACCTCTTCACTCTTTCTTCACTCTCCTTTCTCCTCTCTCTCCATTTCCCTTTTCTCTCTTCCTTCCCCTCTTCTCTCCATTTCCCCTCTCTTCTCTTCCTTCCTCTCTTTTCTCTCTTCATGTCTCTTCTCTCTGAGTTTAGGAAGAGTAATGGGTCCTCCTCCTTCTCTTCCTCCTCCTCCTCCTTCTACTACTACTTCTACTACTCCTACTACTACTCCTACTCCTTCTCTTCCTTCTCCTCCTCTTCCTAATCCTTCTCTTCCTCCTCCTCCTCCTTCTACTACTTCTTCTACTACTTCTACTACTCCTACTCCTTCTCTTCCTTCTCCTCCTCCTCTTCCTAATCCTTTTCTTCCTCCTCCTCCTCCTCCTCCTCCTCCTCACCACAACTGGATTAGACTATCTTCTGTATGTATGTATGTATGTGTGTTTTCTAAAGAGGACTTTGGTGTGTAGGGTGTGTGGTAATCTTGAGGTAAGGACTTGGTAGCACGTGTCGGCAAGTGTGTGTGTGTGTGTGTGTCTGTGTCTGTGTGTGTGTGTGTTTGGGGGTTAGAGGGGGGGGGGTCTCTCGTCGTCGCCTCTCATCACTCTTTTTTTCCCTTTCTCTCTCTCTCTCTCTCTTATATTATTCACGTAAATAATCACTTATTTTTTTCACTATTAACAATTAAGAAAGATATTTTTTGCCTTCTTGATCCTCCTCTTTCTCTCTCCCTCTCTCTCTCTCCTGCCCCCCAACCCCCTTCCCCTCCTCCTCCCCCTGCCCCCTCCCCCCTTCCCCTTTGATATTTAGGTGGCATTTACCAACCTGAATACTCAACCCTCTTGGTGCTTACGACTTTTTATACACCAAGACTATTTTATAATCCTTGGCTTCAACCATTCTCTCTCTCTCTCTCTCTCTCTCTCTCTCTCTCTCTCTCGACCGTCGTTCCCTGGGGTGTGTGTATGTTTTGTCATTTGGGTTCGTGTGTGTGTGTGTGTATAGGGACGGACTAGAGGTAAGGAGAGAGAGAGAGAGAGAGAGAGAGAGAGAGAGAGAGAGAGAGAGAGAGAGAGAGAGAGAGAGAGTGTGTGTGTGTATGGGCAGGGGTAGAGGTAAGGAGTGTGTGTGTGTGTGTGTGTGTGAATGGGCAGGGGTAGGTGTAAGGGGTATAATCATTGAACCCTCCCAGCTGAGATTTACAGCCCCTGGTCACACCGTAAATACCAAACAGTACATCTCAAAAGGTTACACACACACACACACACACACACCACACAAACAAACAAACACACACACACACGGCCCGTACAAACAAACAAACAAACACACACACTACCGTAGTTCAGGAAGGGCAAAGTTAGGAAAATACAACAAACAAACAAATTTTTGCCACAGACAGTAGCTTGTTGTTTGTTGGTCCGTGAAATAGTGAAGATGTGGGTAGTGAAGTAGTAGTCAACAAAACTTAACCCACACACACACAACCCCTAACCCGTTCACAACACACACACACACACACACACACACACACACACATACACATACATATACACACAAACCCCTTCACAACACAAATACACACCAGCCTGGCCCTCTCTCACAAAAAACAATAAAACAAAAACTTAAATTAATCTATTATAGCATCGACGACGCCATTCCTTATTATTAAGATGTATCGACTGATTGCTCTGTTCGTGGGTATTTATATCGGGTGGTACATTGCTCAAAACTACGGCACAGGATTTCCCCGCGTGCCAAGTCCTCTCAACATCTACGAGGGTTTGATACGATTGTTGAATATCGGTTCTGGCAACAACAACAACAACAACAACGACGATAACAAACCAACTAACTGGGGAGGCTGGATGTAGTTCTTTCTCTCCAATTTAACCACCAACAACCCTTGATGATGATAAGGAGGGAGGTTGTAGTCACTTCTTTTAGGCTCCAATACAACCACCAACAACAACCCTTGATGACAGCTACACACACGACCTCCTGACATCCATCTATCTGAAACTTCCCTTCCCCGTGAGGACAGAGTCCACCTGGCCAGGCTGCGTTGTGGCCACCACCCAGCCCTTATGACATATCAGAAGAGACTGGATGAAGCCACTGTAGATACCTGTCCAGGATGAAACACACCACCCCATACCATCAAACACATTATTGAACACTGCAATACACACAACCACACTCGCCAACAACACAACATACACTCTGTGAGGGCACTGTGGGAAAGACCGATTCGTGCCACAGCCTGCCTTCCTCAAGAGCTCGGGGCTGCTCGGCCAGACACCTTGAGGAACTTCAACAACAACCCTTGATGATGAGGAGGGAGGTTGTAGTCACTTCTTATTAGGCTCACAACCAACCCTCTGTATTTTCTCCATGGACCACTAAATAACGCATCTTCACTATTCTCTCTGTATGGACCACTAACTGAACTAACACATCTTCACTATTCACCATTTGCACTACCCATCTCTCCCCCACCCTCCCTTCTCCTTCCCCCTTTACCTCCCTTCTCTTCCCCCACCCTCTCCTTCCCTTCTCTCCCCCACCCTCTCCTTCCCCCTTTTCCTCCCTCTCCCATCAACAGAAGAATGTCATGTACTATCAACATGAGAGGACAGTCCACCCTACAGATTAAATACTCACAGCTACTTGGTTCAGAAAGTTACAGTACCAGAGTGCGAAGGAGAAGGTGTATTTGTTGATGGTTGTGTGAGAGTGTATGAGAGAGGGTGTATTTGTTGATTGTGTGTGTGTGAGTGTATGAGAGAGGGTGTATTTGTTGATGGTTGTGTGTGAGTGTATGAGAGAGGGTGTATTTGTTGATTGTGTGTGTGTGAGAGTGTATGAGAGAGGGTGTATTTGTTGATTGTGTGTGTGTGTGAGTGTATGAGAGAGGGTGTATTTGTTGATTGTGTGTGTGTGAGAGTGTATGAGAGAGGGTGTATTTGTTGATTGTGTGTGTGTGTGAGTGTATGAGAGAGGGTGTATTTGTTGATTGTGTGTGTGTGAGTGTATTTGATGAGTGTGTGTGTGTGTGTACGTGCCTATCTGTATGTATACTTTTATATTATGTGTGTACTACGTGTGTATGTGTGATGTTGTAAGTATGACTGGGTGCATATGTTTCACGTTTATGTATGTATGTATGTAAGTAAGTATATATGTATTGCATCAACTACATACATTAACATTACGTACATACATGTGTGTCGGTCGTCAATTTGTTTCGTCTTTGCTTGTATGTATGTTATGTGTGTGTGTGTGTGTGTGTGTGTGTTTGTATCACGAGGTGCTGTTCTGTGGTTTTGTAATGTTTTATAGTGTGTCGTAGTGATGATGGATGGGTGTTGAGGGGGGGGAGTAGATGTGGAGAGGAAGAGAGGTGATGAGAGAGAGAGAGGAGTAAAGGAGAGAGAAGGAAAGTGAGGAAAGAGGTGAAGGAAGGAGGAAAGAGAGGTGAAGGAAGAGGAGAAAAGAGTACAGGAAAGAGAGGTTCTGTGAGAGGAAAGAAAGAGGCAAGGAAAGGAAAGAGAGGTTCTGTGAGAGGAAAGAAAGAGGCAAGGAGAGGTTCTGTGAGAGGAAAGAAAGAGGCAAGGAGAGGAAAGAGAGGTTATGTGAGAGGAAAGAAGGTGAATGGAGTAGAAAGAATTACCCAGTGTTGTAAGGACGTATATATACATTTTCTGGGTAATCATTGTTGGTTGGATGCTAGAGTCGTTTGTTGTCATTTAGTGTCAGTGGTGGACGAGTGAAAGTGATGGTGGTAGTGGTGGTAGTTGTCTAGTAGTGAAAGTGGTAGTTGTGGTGGTGGTGGTAGTTGTCTAGTAGTGAAAGTGGTAGTTGTGGTGGTGGTGGTGGTGGTGGTAGTGAAAGTGGTAGTTGTGGTGATGGTAGTGACTGTGTGTGTATGTAAGTGAGAGAGAGGGAGAGAGTAGATAAAGCAAGGGAAGTGAGGGGAGGCAAGTATCGAGAGAGAGAGAGAGAGAGAGAGAGAGAGAGAGAGAAAGAGATGTATGAATGTATGTTACAGGACACCTTTCACTCACAATAGCTGATTCCACAGTCCACATTCACCACACACACACAAAATCACACACATTAAAATAGCCTAAGTTATATCAAAAGTTTTGCTCACTCAGCCGAACACAAATGCTGAAAGTTGATGTAAACACAAACATTTTTAGAGTCTTGTCACCATTCATAACATTGATATTTTTTTTTTTCTCTCTCTCTCTCTCTCTCTCTCTATCTCTCTATCTCCTATCTTTCCTCTCTATCTCCTCTATCTTTCCTCTCTATCTCCTCTATCTTTCCTCTCTCTCTCCTCTATCTTTCCTCTCTCTCTCCTCTATCTTTCCTCTCTCTCTCCTATCTTTCCTCTCTATCTCCTCTATCTTTCCTCTCTCTCTCCTCTATCTTTCCTCTCTCTCTCCTCTATCTTTCCTCTCTCTCTCCTCTATCTTTCCTCTCTCTCTCTCCTCTATCTTTCCTCTCTCTCTCTCCTCTATCTTTCCTCTCTCTCTCTCCTATCTTTCCTCTCTCTATCTCCTATCTTTCCTCTCTCTCTCCTCTATCTTTCCTCTCTCTCTCTCTCCTCTCTTTCCTCTCTATCTCTCCTCTCTTTCCTCTCTATCTCTCCTATCTTTCCTCTCTCTATCTCCTATCTTTCCTCTCTCTATATATATTTTCTCTCTCTCTTTCCTCTCTCTATCTATCATGTAAACACCCAAATAAAATGATTTGCTTTATTCTCGTATATACACACACACACACACACATTTCCTAATTTCAATGTTTACCTCTTAATTAAGGATCGTATACGAGAGTGTGTGTATGTGTGTGTGTGTGTGTGTGTGTATGTGTATGTGTATGTGTATGTGTATGTATGTGTATGTGTGTGTGTGTGTTTGACCGATACCATGGACTACTATGTAACTACTTTCACCTAGACTGACCCCCCCTCCCCCTTCCCTCCCTGACTCCCCCCTTCTCCCCTTCCCCCCTCCCTCCCTCTCTGACTGCCTGCCTGCCCCACCTACCCACCCACCGACCGACCCACTTTTCTTGCCCCCAACCCACTCACCAACCCACTCACCTCACTTCCATTATCATACCTGCTCCCCCAACCCACTCGACCCACTCATTTTAACCCACACTGACCCACCCATTCACCCACTCAAATTTCTTGCCCCATTTACTCATTTCAAACCCATCCCTACTCATTTTAATTAACTCATCTAAACCCCCCACTCACCTCACCCCTCATATCTACACACACACACACACACTCACTCACTCTCCAATCTTTCTACCTCTTCCTCTTCTATTTCTTCCTCCTCCTCTCCTCCTCCTCATTCTCTTCCTTCCATCTCCTCTCCTCTTCTCATTCTCCTCTCCTCCTCTCCTCTTCCTCCTTCTCCTCCTCTTCCTTCTCCTCCTCATTCTCTTCTATCCTTCCCCATCAATGTCCACTCCTCAAATGACGTCCGGTGGTAAACAACAAAAAAAAGAGCGCCAATTTTTTATGCCTGTTTCTGCCACCAGGGTCTTTTATAGCGCTGACGTCACTATTATGGCGGGAGAAAGTTGTGTTGTCGATCGGTTCTTTTGTTTTTTTTATGTATATTTGTTATTTTTATGGTCAGGAGTCTCGTTTGTGTTTCTTTTTGGGTTAATTTCGTTTTTAATTGTGAGAGGGGGAAGGGGAGAGGGAAAGGAAGAGAGAGAGAGAGTTACAAGAGAGAGAGAGGGAAAGGGGAAAGGAAGAGAGGGAGGGAGAGGGAGGGAAAGAGAGAGAGAGAGAGGGAGGAAAAGGGAAAGGAAGAGTGAGTGAGGGAGGTGAGTGTTGCATGCTTCACCGCTTTTCCTCCCCTCCCCTCCCTATACTTCTTTTAACATACCCACCCTCTCAGTTCACAATCACCCCCTCTCCTCCCTTCCCTTCCCCTCCCCTCCCCTCCCCTGTGTGTGTGTGTGTGTGTGTGTGTGTGAGAGAGAGAGAGAGAGAGAGAGAGAAGGTAGGTCGGTAGGCCGTTACCTGCACCGATCTGCACTATACCTGTACGAGTCACACACACACACACGCACACATTAAGGACATTTTAAGGCTGCTGAATCCTCCAAACCATATCAGGAAACAGCTCTTAATATAATAACTGCTTGTGTGCGTGTGCGTGTGCGTGATTACGTGTGTGTGATTGTGTGTGTGCGTGTGCGTGATTACGTGTGTGTGATTGTGTGTGTGCGTGTGCGTGATTACGTGTGTGTGATTGTGTGTGTGCGTGTGCGTGATTACGTGTGTGTGATTGTGTGTGTGTGTGTGTGTGCGTGATTACGTGTGTGTGCCTGATTCTGTGTGTGTGTGTGCGTGATTGCGTGTTTGATTCTGTGTGATTGCGTGTGTTTGATTCTGTGTGTGTGTGTATGTGTGTTGTCAGGCGAGGGAGAGAGAACGTAGAGACAGGATGGGTTCATTTGTATTCTAAACACACACACACACACAAGCACACACACACACACTCACTCACTCACTCACCACACATACACATACTGACACTCACTAGACAAGCACACACTTTCGACTATGTTCACACACACACACACACACACACACACACACACAGTAAATGCACTCAAACACTTCTAAATTATCATACACACACACACACACACACACAGTAAATGCACTCAAACACTTCTAAATTAACACACACTCACTACAAACACACAGATACACACACACAAACACACACACACACACACACAGTAAATGCACTCAAACACTCTTCTAAATTAACACACACACTCACTACAAGCACACAGATACACACACACACACACAGTAAATGCACTCAAACACTTCTAAATTAACACACACACACCTGGGCAGGGCAAGGAGTGACCAACAGGTAATAATATTGCTGTGCCAAGCAGCCAGCCTCTCCAAGGTCGTCTGTCTCAGCCTACCTACCTACCTACCTGTCTGCCTGCCTGCCTGCCTGCCTACCTACCTACCTACCTACCTACCTTCCTGCCTACCTACCTACCTGCCTCCCTACCTACCTACCTACCTTCCACCATTATCACCATCATTACCACTACTACTACGAACTACTATCGCTACTACTACCACCACCACCACTATCCCTACTACTATATACTGCCACCATTGTCACTGTCATATCACTACCACTACTACTACCACCACCATCACCACAACTACTATAACTACTACCACCACCACTACTACTTATAATTGCATGATTTAAAATTTGTACTCAATATTTTTTTTTCCTTCGTAATTTATAATATAATTGCAGTTATATATTAATGATTACCTGTCAAAATATTCACGTGTTTATTTTCCTTCTTTTCAGGTGAGCGAGTGAGTGATGAAGATGATTTAAAAACATGACACACAGTAAGTATTGTAAGTTAGGTTAAGTTAAGTTAAATTTGGTTAGGTTAGGTTAAGTTAAATTTGGTTAGGTTAAGTTAAATTTGGTTAGGTTAGGTTAAGTTAAATTTGGTTAGGTTTGGTTTGGTTTAGTTAGGATAAGTTAAATTTGGTTCGGTTTGGTTAGATTAGGTTTGGTTTAGTTAGGATAAGTTAAATTTGGTTAGGTTAGGTTTGGTTAAATTTGGTTTGGTTTGGTTAGATTAAATTAGGTTAGGTTATGGTAGTAGATAGTGGTAGTAATGATGGTAGAAGATAGTGATAGTGATGATAGTAGATAGTGGTAGTGATGATAGTAGATAGTGATAGTAATGATAGTGATGATAGGAGGCAAAATACAGCTATAATCTTTATCTATCCCTTTCTATCTATATACATTGTTCTCGATGCGGGCTACACACACACACACACACACACGCACGCGCACGCGCGCACGCACACGCGCCACACACACACATAAAACAATAGCCAATACTGAATGTAAGGAAGGTGGTTATTGGAGAGAGAGAGAGAGAGAGAGAGAGAGAGAGAGAGAGAGAGAGAGAATAGTGGTGATGGTGAAGGTATAGTGATGATAGTGACAGGAAGCGGAACAGCAACAGACACACATACATACATACAGACAGTCAGACGAGGGGAGGAAAGAGGATGTGGGAAAAAACAGGAAATGAAAAGAAAAGAAGAGAGAAGTACAGGAAATGATACGAGAGAGAGAGAGAGAGATTTGATTAAAAATAGGTTAATTCTCTCTCTCTCTCTCTTTCTCTCTTTCTCTCTTTCTCTCTCACACACCATCGTTCTCCCTCCCTTACTCCTACCTCTGTCATATTTCTCTCTCTGTCTCTCCCACTGTGTCACTTCCTCCTTCTCTTTCGTCTTTCCCTCTCTCATCCCCTCCCCTCCTCTCCTCACCTCTGCAATATATATATATATATATATATATATATCCCGTCATCCCTACTATAATGCATTTGGCAATTATTGAGTAAATATCCTGTCAACTTTCACCTGCAACACCATCACCTCACCCCCCCACCTCCACTCCACCCCTCGCCTCCCACCCCACCAATCCAACACCTGCCTGGCCAGCCCCTAAAGGCAATGATGCAACACAACCATTGCAACACACTGTCAACAACAACACAGTATGCAATGTTTGTTGGTGTGTCGATTTTCCAGTGTCCCTCAGTATCGCTAACAGACGATGCACGAATAAAACATCCATCCATCCATCGTCTAAAAATATATACACACAGGAATTTGGGATCAAAGAACGTGAAGGAAGAGAAGAGAATGTATGTGTGTGTGTGTGTGTGTGTGTGTTTGGTGTTTGTCTGTGTGTGTGTGAGTTTGGTGTTTGTCTGTGTGTGTGTGTGTGAGTTTGGTGTTTGTGTGTGTGTGTGTGTCTGTCTGTGTGTGTGTGTGTGTGTGTGTCTGTGTGTCTGTCTGTGTGTGTCTGTGTGTCTGTCTGTGTGTGTGTGTGTGGTTTGTCTGTGGTGTGTGACTAGAAATGTCGTAAATAAAAACTGGAGGTAAACGAGTCCTTCAAATATATATTGCCACGAAACACACACACACATCACACACATACATACACACACACACAACACAACACACACAAGAAAGGACTGTGTTTCGTGGCATAGTCAGGAGGAAACACAAATCAACCAAACCAAACCAAAGCAAACCATATTTCCTACTTCCACGACCACATCACAGGGTCCTTACTGGAGCTCTATGAATTCTCCAAACTACTCCAGGCAACATATTCCTTATTAGAAACACTGAAGGGTTCTGTGGTGGCCTGGATTATTTGGAGGGTTCATAGAGCTCCAGTAAGGGCCCTCAAATCTTTTAAAACTACGGGGCTTAATACTCACTCACTCACTCACTCCATCAACTCGACTTGAATACCTTGGTGCTGCTTTCACCTCATGTGGAATTTCCGGCTAATCAATGCTGTCTCTCTCTCTCTCTCTCTCTCTCTCTCTCTCTCTCTCTCTCTCTCTCTCTCTCTCTCTCTCTCTCTCTCTCTCTCTCTCACACACACACAGCGGTCACGAGGTAATGTATCCCGTTTTGAGGTCTTATTTATGTATCATTAGGACGCAGTCACATGTAACTCTCTGTCTCTCTCTCTCTCTCTCTCTCTCTCTCTCTCTCTCTCTCTCTCTCTCTCTCTCTCTCTCTCTCTCTCTCTCTCTCTCTCTCTCTCTCTCTCTCTCTCTCTCTCTCTCTGTATGTCTGTCTGTCTGTCTGTCTGTCTGTCTGCATTCCGTGTCAGGGGAGGTCATATGCTTGGGTGGTAGTGGTGGTGGTGGCAGAGGTGAAGGCAGGTAGGTGGATTTGACAGGGGTGGTAGTGGTGGTTGGGTGAAGGTAGGTAGGTATGTGTGTGTGACAGGGGTGATAGATAGATAGATAGTTAGATAGATAGATAGGGAGGATGTGGTGGTGGTTGATGGTGGAGGTGGATATGACGGGTGACGAATAATAATATGACGAGCGAGGGCTACAAAAATACACACACACACACATACATACATACATAGAGAGAGAGAGAGAGAGAGAGAGAGAGAGAGAGAGACGCACACACACACACACACACACACACAGAGAGAGAGAGAGAGAGCTGAACCTATCCAAGAAAGATCCGTTCAAAACTTTAGGTCCGGAGTTACTTATGGAATACTGAGGGGGGGAGGAGGGAAGGAGGGAGTGTAAGGGGGGAGGGAAGGAGGGAGTGTAGGGTGGGGGTGGGGGGTTTGGTTTATGTATGCGTGTGGAGGGGAGGGGGGGGCTAGTGAACGCGGAAGTGAGTCAACCGGAGGGGAAATGGAAGGAAGGAAGGAAGGGAAGGAGGGAGAGTTGGAAAAGGGAAGGAAGGGAGGAAGGAAGGAAGGGAGGGAGAGAGGGAGAGTTGAAATAAGGAAAAGGGAAGGGAGGAATGATGGTGATGTAATGACTAATTCGTAAATTTTGTATTCCTTTTCACTGTGATTCGTGTATTTTGTATTCCTTTTCACTGTAATTCGTGTATTTTGTATTCCTTTTCACTAATTCGTAAATTTTGTATTCCTTTTCACTAATTCGTAAATTTTGTATTCCTTTTCACTAATTCGTAAATTTTGTATTCATTTTTACTAATTCGTAAATTCTGTATTCCTTTTCACTGTAATTCGTAAATTTTGTATTAATTTTCACTAATTCGTAAATTTTATATTCCTTTTCACTGTAATTCGTGTATTTTGTGGAGTATATATGAGATACTAAATGTTATAGAGGAAGGAAGGAAGGAAGGAAGGGAGGGAGGGAGGGAGAGGTGATGGCCAGTGGAAAAGTTTGGTGGTTTAATTAAGGGACCCTGTGATGTTTTTTTTTTTATAGTCAGAAAATTGGAGGTAAATGAGTCCTTCAAATCAAATGCCTCCAATTCCCATATATACGATCACAGGGTCCTTACAAACTACAAGGAAAGGAAGGGAAGGAAAAGGAGGAAAAGGAAGGGGAGGAAAAGGAAGGGGGAGAAGGGGAAGAAGGGGAAATGGTCGAGGTACATTAGGCTGGTGATGAGCAAAACCCCCCCTCCCCCTCCTTACCCCCCCTCTCTCCTTCCACCCCCCCCCCTCTCTCCTTCCACCCCCTCTCTCTCCTTCCACCCCCCTCTCTCTCCTTACCCCCCTCTCTCTCTCCTTCCACCCCCCCTCTCTCTCTCCTTCCACCCCTCCCTCTCTCTCCTTCCTCCCCCCCCTCTCTCCTTACCCCCCCTCTCTCTCCTCCCTCTCTCTCCTTCCTCCCCCCTCTCTCTCTCCTTCCACCCCCCCTCTCTCCTTCCACCCCCGCCCCTACATTCACCCACCTACAACCACTCTCACCACACCCGCTCCTACTCTCACCCACCCCACCCAACTATACCACAACCCCACCACGTTACAATACAAACACACACACACACACACACACCCCAGCCACTTCACCCACCTCCACCCCCACCCCACTCAGTCACTCTCACTATCTTTTATAACGGTCTTTTTCCGTCACCATTATTTACAAGAGAGAGAGAGAGAGAGAGAGAGAGAGAGAGAGAGAGAGAGAGAGAGAGAGAGAGAGATTACAAATGGAAGGAAAGACTAGATAGAAGAAATAAGAGAGAGAGAGAGAGAGAGAGAGAGAGAGAGAGAGAGAGAGAGAGAGAGAGAGAGAGGAGAGAGAGAGAGAGAGAGAGAGAGAGAGAATTACAAATGGAAGGAAAGACTAGATAGAAGAAATAGAGAGAGAGAGAGAGAGAGAGAGAGAGAGAGATAGGGGGGGGGGGGGTTGAATGACAAATACAGAAGGTGAAAGTGGGGCGAGATAACCTGGTAGGAGACGGTGAGGGTCATAGCTCCCCCCCCCCCTTGTACCCCCCCAGCCCCCCCCCCTCTGTCTGTGTCTCTCTCTCTCTCTCTCTCTCTCTCTCTCTCTCTCTCTCTCTCTCTCTCTCTCTCTCTCTCTCTCTCTCTCTCTCTCTCTCTCTCTTGTTTTCTTTTTCATATTCTCTTCTTTATTTCTCTATCTAGTTTTTTCCTTCCATTTATAATTCTCTCTCTCTCTCTCTCTCTCTCTCTCTCTCTCTCTCTCTCTCTCTCTCTCTCTCTCTCTCTCTCTCTCTCTCTCCCTCCTGTTTTTCTTTCATTTTCTCTCATTTCTTTCTTTTATTTTGTATTTCCTATTTGTCATCGTTTTTCTGTCCTATCTCTCTTCCTCATTTATTTTCTTTCTTTCATCCTCTGCCCACTATCTTTTATCTCTACCTACACACACACACCTATACATATACACACACACACACACACACACACACACACAACACACACACACACCTATACCTATACATATATATACTCACACACACCTACATCTACACACACACACACCTACACACACACACACCTACACACACACACACACACACACACACACACACACACACACACACACACACACACACACACACACACACACACACACACACACACACACACACACACACATACATTTATAGACAGGTGGAGGCACTGACCATGAAAAACCTCTCCACTCCTCCACCTCCACCTCCATTACCTCCATCTGTCCCGTTACTCCACCTCCTCCACATTTATCGTCTTCCTTCTCCTCCTTCTCTTCCTCTTCTCCTCTTCTTCTCCTCTTCTCCTTCCTCTTCCTCTTTTTCTCCTTCTCCTCTTCCTCATTTTCTCCTTCTCTTCCTTCTATATCTCCTTCTCTTCTTCTTCCATCATATCTTTCCTTTTTCTATTCATGTTTTTTCTATCTTTCCTTTTTCTATCTTTCCTTTTTCTATTCATGTTATTCCTATCTTTCCTTTTCCTATCTTTCCTTTTCCTATCTCTCCTTTTCCTATTTTTCCTTTTTCTATTCATGTTATTCCTCTTTCCTTTTCCTATTGTTTATATTTTTCTTATCTCCTTTTTCCTCTTTCTTATTGGTCATTCTTACTCTTCCACTCATTCACTCACTTTCCTTCTATGTCTCTCCCATTCCTCTTCCTCTCTCCCTTTTCACTTCCTCTCTTTTATCTCTCACTCTCTCTCTCTCTTTCCTTTCCTTCTCTCATCTCCATTATTCTCCCCTTCCCCTACACACACACACACACACACACTTTTACCTGTGTGTGTGTGTGTGTGTGTTTCTGTAAATACGGTTGTGTTGTCATTTACAAGTGTTCCCCCCCACCCCCTACCCCCCCACCCCACCCCCCACTCCCCCATTCTGGTCCATTGAGTTAGTGGGGGGTTGTAGCTGTGGGGGGGGGGGGGGAGTAGTGAAAGTGGGTTGGGGGGTGGGTGACTTGCAATGTGTGTGAAGGGTTTGGGGGGGGAGGGGGGGAGGAAGCAATGTGGGTGATAGAGAGAGAGAGAGAGAGAGAGAGAGAGAGTTGGATAGAAAGCACACATACAAAACAAAAAGAAAAAAAAATGCACAAACAGACACACACATACACACACACCACTACACACACACACACACACACACATACACAATACATACACATATATACACACACACACATACACACACACACATACACACACACATACCCACAATACACACACACTTACACATACCATACATACCACACAGCCCCCAGGGGAATGTGGGTGAGGCAACACACCACACACACACATACATACATACATACCATACACCTCCCCAGCAACAACAACAACAACAACAACAACAGTGCCTGGAGTGGTGGACAGGTTACTTCAGTGTGTGTTTGTGTGTATGTGTGTTGTGTTTGTTTGTGTGTATGTGTGTTTATTCCTCATTATCACTATACCATCATCATCCCCCATCATTCTCTCTCTTATCTCTTCTTTCTCTCTCTTATCTCTTCTTTCTCTCTCTCTCTCTCTCTCTCTCTCTCTCTCTCTTCTTTCTCTCTCTCTTCTCTCTCTTTTTCTCTCTCTCTCTTTTTCTCTCTCTCTCTTTTTTTCTCTCTCTCTCTCACCATCAGCATTACCTAGGACACAATGAGGATAATGATATAATCCTTTAATTTCTTTCATACATACATACATACATACATACATTTGTCACCATCATACATTGTTTGTTGACGTCACAATACAAAACAAAACACAGTGGTCTATTTTTGTTTGTTGTTGTTGTTGTTGTTGTTGTCATCATCCAGTCTACTAGGCAATTTTATTTTTTTATTTTTATTTAACGTAGGCTGTGTGTGTGTGTGTGTGTGTGTGTGTGTGATTTTTTGTAGGATTGTGTGTTTGTTTTTATCGTATATAAAGTACGGTATATCAATATATATCACCTTTGTTTTTGTTTTGTTTTTCTGTGTGTGTGTGTGTGTGTGTGTGAACAGTTGGTTAATATATTGGTTTTACTACTACTACCCTGACGACCATTTTGGAGCCCTCAAGGTGAACCGGTTTCTGTTTGTGTTTTGAATGTGTGTGTGTGTATGTGTATGTATGTGTGTGTGTGTGTGTATGAGTATTTGTGCGCCAGTGTTTGTTTTGGAGTCGCGTGTGCAAGCGTCTTATTTTTCTGTCCGTCTTACACACACACACACACACACACGTATCAACAATTAACCAACTAATAAATGTCTTGTGTTCTTGATGGCATTTGATTTACATGTAAAATTTTATTGCGTTGTGACGTGTGATGAATTTTGTGTGTGTTGTGAGTGAGTGAGATGATAATGAGGGGAAATGAGTGTAATGAGTACGATAGATAGATAGATAGATAGATAGATGTGACAGATGAGTATACTGTATGTTGTGTTGTGTGTATGTTTGTTTGTATGCATGTATGAGTGAATGGCTGGATTGTGTTTTGTTTTTGCATGTATGAATGAGTGTGAGATGAGTAATGGAGGGGGAGGAGGAGGAAGAGAAAGAGGAGGAGGAGGAGGAGAAGAAGAAGAGAGGTGGGTTTTTTATCACAGTACATGAATGAGCTAAATATAATGAGTACTGGATAGAATGATAAATGATGAGAGTGAGAGAGAGAGAGAGAGAGAGAGAGAGAGAGAGAGAGAGAGAGAGAGAGTGAGTGAGATAATAATTTGGAGGAAGGACAGAGACACACACACACACACACACACACACACACACACACACACACAGACAGAGGAAGGAAGGGAGGGAGAGATGACAGAGATGTTCATCACTTTTGTCCTTGGTGTAGAGGTGTGTGACCAAAGAGCGTGATCTGTCTACAGCCACAATCAAATAAACCACCACCAACACTTTCCTTCCACGCGTACAAAGAAATAAATCTCTATCATACCAAAATAAATAAATAAATCTATCATAAATCTGTATCATACCAAAATAAATAAATCTGTATCATACCAAAATGCAACACTTTCCTTCATCATACAAAGAAATAAATCTGTATCATACCAAATAAATAAATAAATCTATCATAAATCTGTATCATACCAAAATAAATAAATCTGTATCATACCAAAATGCAACACTTTCCTTCCATCATACAAAGAAATAAATCTGTATCATACCAAAATAAATAAATAAATCTATCATAAATCTGTATCATACCAAAATAAATAAATCTGTATCATACCAAAATGCAACACTTTCCTTCCATCATACAAAGAAATAAATCTGTATCATACCAAAATAAATAAATAAATCTGTATCATAAATCTGTATCATAAATCTGTATCATACCAAAATGTTACCAAAATCATACCAAAATACAACACCTTACGTCAACATCAACCCCATCAAATATTATTATTATTATTATTATTATTATTATTATTATTATTATTATTATGAGATGCTGCAAAATCATACATGTGTTGTTCATATCAAATTATAATCATACAACACCTTACGTCAACTCGACCCCATCAATTATTATTATTATTATTATTATGAGGTGCTAAAAAATAAAATAATTCACCACCACTACTACCACAACCACCACCATCACTATCACCACCACCACCGTCATCACAATCACCACCATAACCTTCATTTCCCTGACACACAAACACTCCCTGGAAGTCATTTAAATTTATAGTTCATGGTGTGGTGGTCATGAGAGAGAGAGAGAGAGAGAGAGGAAATCACACATGCAGAACAGGTAAACACACACACACACACACAGATAAATACACACACACACACACAGGTAGATACACACACACACAGGTAAATACACACACACAAACACAGGTAAATAAATAAAAAAAAGGGACACGATTGAGCCAGACAGACAGACAGACAGACAGAAGAGGGAAGGGGCGTGGCGTGGGAGGTCTGTCTGTGTGTGTGTGTGTGTGTGTGTGTGTGTGTGTGTGTGTGTGTGTGTGTGTGTGTGTGTGTGTGTGTGTGTGTGTGTGTGACTAAACTCCATTGTGTCGTGCCTTCAGAATGTGTGTGTGTGTGTGTGTGTGTACCATTCCTTCTCATTTTCCTTCTTAATCTTACTTTTTCATTCTCTTTTTTTCTCTCTTTCTCTCTCTCTTTCTCTCTATTGAAGTTCCCCGTGTGTGTGTGTGTGTGTCCTTTCTCAACAATTACCACCGTCTAAATTCAGAAATAATAATAATTTAAGTAATTTACATACCTCTTTTTCATCACCCCTTCAGCAATGACACACACACACACACACACACCACACACACACACACGGCGCCAGCAAACACCTGTGAAACAATTATACACAATGAGTCACTCCAAGAAAAACACCTGTGCTTGTTCCTTCTCTTAATTAATAAAAACACCTGTACTTCCTTCTTAATAAAACACATATACTCTTACTCTTACTCTTAATAAAACACACCTTTACTCTTTCTCTTGTTTTAATGTCAAGCCCAAGTACTCGATCCACTCAGAGTAAAAATAATCTAATAATAAGTTTTAAAATGTCAAGGTTGAATGTATGTATGTATGTATGTATGTAGGGGGTTGCTTCATTACAAATTGTGGACACGGTATAATTGGTAATAGTGTTTTTTACCAATTGGCTATATTGTATGGCATTATTATATTATTGTTATTGTTATTGTTTTTGTTGTTATTATTATTATTACACACACTCACTCCCTCCCATCACTCCCTCACC
>JAWZYT010001896.1:0-70000 GCA_034508575.1 Petrolisthes manimaculis
ATATTATATACTTCATCACCACTACTGTCATCACTTAATATTATATACTTCATCACCACTACTGTCATCACTTAATATTATATACTTCATCACTACTACTGTCATCACTTAATATTATATACTTCATCACCACTACTGTCATCACTTAATATTATATACTTCATCACCACTACTGTCATCACTTAATATTATATACTTCATCACCACTACTGTCATCACTTAATATTATATACTTCATCCCTACTACTGTCATCACTTAATATTATATACTTCATCACCACTACTGTCATCACTTAATATTATATACTTCATCACCACTACTGTCATCACTAATATTATATACTTCATCACCACTACTGTCATCACTTAATATTATATACTTCATCACCACTACTGTCATCACTTAATATTATATACTTCATCCCTACTACTGTAAGATACAAGAACACCCGAGGGAGACTGGGAGTGGTGAGTTTGTTGCTTATGTATGCAGGACGGCTATGTATATATGGCGGGAACACCAACCATTAGTCAAAAGAGCCTCCACACACCACGTTTGGTCCGAGTCCATCCATTACTCTGGCGCCACTCTGCTATCTCACTCATGCAACCTTTTTCATCAGTAACCTTGTACAGTATTTTTGTTAAGGTTATTTATTTATTCATTTATTTATTTATTTATTTATTTTATATACAGAGGTAGGAATTTACTTGCCGTTGTCGTTTTCTGTATTTTTGTAGTTTGTATTTGTAAATCTTTTTGATGTTGCAGGTTTTCATGTAGTGTTAAAATTATTTGGTGTTATTACTTCTATGCTATAAAATACTAGATTGTTGTTGTTTGGGGGTTAATTGGAATGAGTACTAACTTTAAAATGTCAAAAGTGCTTCTCGTCTTCAAGTAAAATCGTTTGGTGTTAGAGAAAGATTACGTTAAGAAAATGGAAAATAGGAAAAGTGCTCTGATAAATAATTAAAAAAATATCTACACCGGTATCTGTATAAAGTTGGAAAAGAATAATACAATTGAGGACCACAAACGGACAATAAGAAATAAATACATGTAAACAAAAGCTACGACTACAATGAAGAAAGAATTAAGAGTGAAACATGGAACTATTCTACAAAGTACAAACAGTATGACCTTGACGTTACCCAGGACCTTAGAAGAGAGAGAGAGAGAGAGAGAGAGAGAGAGAGAAGAGAGAGGGGGGTGGGCTCATCTCTTACACGTAGAGAGGCGTCTGTCTGGTCACGACTTCCTGATATCAGTAGAATGGGAGGGAAAATTTAAACATGGAATTGGCGGGAAAACTTGAACGTAAATATGGCGGGAAAAATTGAACACTTGTCCGTTTTGTCGGCCTCTGCTTGTGTGTGTGTGTGTGTGTGTGTGTGAAAGAGTAATAATTTATCTATCAGGAGCTGTTAGTTACTGGAATTTGATATGTAAATGTGGTAAAAAATGTGAAGTGATAAAATATTGTGTAAGAATCTCAGGAGAATTTGAGTGTTTAAGTGTAAGTGGATATTGGGTTGAAATTTGAATACAGTATTTGCGTAGCCTGCGGCGACGAAATATGAGTAGAAGATTTCAGTGAACGTGTCATCGAAAATTGGTGAGGAAATTTTTGCTGTAATATAAACATGGCTTAACTTTTCTCAGGTTTATTCAGAAGAGGAAATCATATATCGATAATTTGCTGTTACGAGGAAAGTCATCCACAATTTGTAATAAGAAAAATGATAGAAATTAAATAGACAGTAGAATATAATTTACGTAACATTACATTACCTTGGCTCCATGTAGGAAAGGAAGAAGTAGCAAAACAAAAGAGCATCACTCCACCATCACTAACCACAACTGAAGGCCGATAATTAACGTGTGTGTGTGTGTGTACTATAGACAAGGAGTCCGTGTGTGTGTGTGAAAAGTGAGGACAAAAGGCAAAAGGTCCGTGTGTGTGTGTGTGTGTGTGTATGAGTGTACTAAAGGTAAGAAGTCCATTTACAATCCTCACCTTTGAAGGAATAATATCTGTAAAGTGTTAGAAGTCTAAAATCATTTTCAATTCTGGTCATGATTCCTTGACACATTGTATTTGAAGAAACAAAGTCATTTAAAGGTTAGGAGGCTATGTATACAAACTTGTAGATACAAAACATTAAAAATAACACACACACACATTACAAAACGCCTCATTTCCTGTATCACTGATTACTTTGGTCAGCTGTAAAGAACAATCACGTATCAGTTGTCTAATGCTCTCTCAGGAATTTGGGGTTTAGAATACATAAGATAAATAAATAAATAAAGGAATGAAATCAAACTTTGTACCGTAAAACTATAATGTTGTGTGAATATATCGGTAAAGAAATCCATATTGTAAAGGTATGGTTACACTTGCAAAATGTTATGAGGATAAAATTCTATATTATCTTCATTGATGAGATATATAGACACGAGCCACTGATATCTATTTGTATACAGTGATGGTAATACGGTTTTCGAATCCACATTACATTTCCTTCCAGTAGTATATGTAAGGTGGTATATAGTGCATTGTTTGGGGTGGTAAATCTGGAGCAACTGATTCCTCCATACTATTCCGGACAACAAGATACCATTATTATTCGTCATGTGGGTTCGTTTCCTGGCATTCTTTGGAGGAATCAAGGCACTCCAATCTGTGAAAAGTATATTATCATCCCCTTTCAGCGTTTTGGGAAATTGGTAACGTTTAAGTGACGGTGTGGGTGTGGGCGGAAATGGAAAAGAGTTGGAACAAAAGGCGATCAATCTTTTTCGTCGTAATGCAATTTTGGCGGGAAATTCGAGAGCGCGGGAAGAATACATATACAGGCTTATTGTTTTTCTCATAATAACATTCATACATACATACATACACCCGGAATCAGATGGAGCGGACGTACGAGAAAATTACGGTACGGTCGTGTGTGTGTGTGTGTGTGTGTGTTTTTAGATTATCGCGCCGTGAGTCTGATAACAATCTCCCGGAAAATAACAGAAGTCTTGGATCGTAATGGTAAAGGAAACAAAACACCATCACGATTTCATTTACATCCTGAGTATATATATATATTTTTTGGCCCGTTATGTGAGAGCGTTGGTTGAGTTGAAGATCTTGTTATAGATTATTCTATTGGTGTATTAGATTAAGTGATACATCTTTTCTTTTCCTCTTCCTCGCTCAAAATGATAATAATATTAAAAATAACAATAATTATCATAAAAATAATAATAATAATTGGTATATTATATTAAGTTATATATCTTTTCTTTTTCCTAACTCTTCCTGGTTAATAATAATAATAATAATAATGTAAATATAGTGTATTATCTGAAGTAAACATTGTGTCAGAACGCTTGCCTTTCTGTGACTGACATGGCTCCTTCACTCTGTCATCACCAGTCTTCAGAAAAACGTCTCACACAAACAATGAACTGTTTATACAAGAAATGGAAAGCCCTCAGGAAAGGCTACCTACCCACACCAACGAATAAAAATGCAAATGGAGGGATATAAGTTGAGGCCTGGAAGATAATAGAACCGTTTGTGTGTTGGGGGAAGGGAAAGAAAGACAAGAGACGATCGGTGGATATTGTTTACATTCTGGTTCCCGCCAAAATGTCACCCCCGCCAAGGACAAAAGAGTCGACGAGTCCCATCACCCGGTTTTATGGTTTCGTTTTGTTTTGTTTATATTGGTCTGGGTTTTGCATTTTTGTTGTTTTTGTTTTCTGACCTTGCCCTCCAGAAAGAAGTTTTATTTATTTATGTATTTATATTATTGTATTTTTTTAGGCCCAAGGATTGCACTCTGTCCCTATATTGCTCAATTGCATACTCTTATAAGTCATTCTCACTACTACTACTACTGCCACCACTCGAGATAACCACCACCAACCAACCAACATTCGTGATTGACCTGCCTTCAGTGGTTATTGCCTCTGAATTATGAAGTGGTGTTTGCTTAATTTGAACGAGAGAGAGAGAGAGAGAGAGAGAGAGAGAGAGAGAGAATATGTTGCTTCCATGGAAAAGTTGGGAAAGGAAATATTGGTACTGATGAATTGTGGGAGAGATATAAAGAGAATAATTTCAAAGAGAGAGAAGGAAGGAGGGAGGTAGGGGAAAGAGAATATTATTAATGATACGTGGAACATAAATAGAATAATAGAGAGGAAGGGGGGGGAGTAAGAGAAAAGGAATATTGGTAATGAAGAGAGAGAGAGAGAGAGAGAGAGAGAGAGAGAGAGAGAGAGAGAGAGAGCATGGAAAGTTGGGAAAAGGGAAATTGCTACTAATGAAATGTGGGAGTATGATAAAGTAAATAATGAGAGAGAGAGAGAGAGAGAGAGAGAGAGAGAGAGAGAGACTACTGAATACGTGAAGGGAACATGTCAGGGAGGGGAGAGTTAATGTGGAGGTGACCTACTCTCTCTCTCTCTCTCTCTCTCTCTCCTTTGTTTTGTGCTTTAGACTTATACGAAATGTATATTATAAATTACGAAGATATTATTGTTATTATTATTAGTCAGTAGTAATAGTAGCACTGTTAATAACAATAACTAATATGAATAATAATATACCTATGCTAACTCTTGGATAAATAATAATAATTACTCGTGCGGTATAAAATAAATAAATAATAATAATAGTAATAACTAGTGCGGTATAAAATAAATAAATAAATAATAATAGTAATAACTCGTGCGGTATAAATAATAATAATAAATAACCCGGTTCACGACACCATTATTATTGTTATTATCTGTTATAAATGTGTGTGTGTGTGTGTGTTGTAGTAGTTCCGGTACCAACCACCAGATGGCTGGCTCTCACTCTCTCTCTCCCTCCCTCTTGTCTCTCGTTTCCCGCCATTTGTCCATCACGTGTGTGTGTGTTGCCCCCGTTAAAAAGAAGAAACTATTGACATCAGAATTATCCATTATTGACATCCTTCCTTCCTTCCTTAGAGGCTGGACATTTTAGGTGATTGATTTGACGTGGGAGAGAGAATCGATTAGTGGTTTCTCTCTCTCTCTCTCTCTCTCTCTCTCTCTCTCTCTCTCTCTCTCTCTCTCTCTCTCTCTCTCTCTCTCTCTGTAATTTACCGTAAATATATGATAAAGGTCATATCGTTAGGAAGGGAAGAGACAAGTGCATTTCTAGTCCCGTTGAAAAAATGATAACAACTGATCGCCGCAGTCATTGTTCCCACTCACTGGAGATCAATGTTTTGTTTATATGTCACCGTCACGCGCATTGATCCGCAGCTACACACACCAACACACACACACACACACACACACTCTCTCTCTAAAAAAATACACACACACACAGAACAGATGGAAACCCGAATTCTGTATATATATATATATATATATATATATATATATATATATATATATATATATATATATATATATATATATATATATATATATATATATTAATATCCTCAGTCCACGCTCTAGTAAATTATATATATAAAATGGATAGATACGCGTCGATGAAGTTCAAAAGTAGTCTACTATAATATTATACGCTTCTCGTTTTTCACTCCATTTTCCTGTACAGATAATATTATAATAACAAGTCACCCAGATGTTGTTATGATTGAAATTATTGTGTGATTCTTTACTGGTGCGGTTGGTTGATTGTTTAGAAATATAATGTAGCTTGTAAAATATGTAAAAAAATTGTAAATAAGTAGGGTGGTTAGTTGTTTAGAAATATTATGTAGCTTGTAAAGTTATAAATATGTATAGTATCTTTCGGCATAAAAAAAAATGTGAAGGAAGGTTCATGTGTAGCCTATGTTTTTAAGTAATAATTTCATATTTCAAAAGACTTGTGGTATATAATATTATTTTTTATATAAGGGTTTTCGTATAATAAAATCTTTCGAGTGTGAAGGGGAAAAAATATGGAGGAATAAAGCGTGGGAAAAGTTTGAGTGACTTGTTTTGTTTTGTATGGCAGAACATATTACTGTATACTGTGAGAATATGCCTTAAAGTGTGAGTGAGAGTGTTTGTATGTGTGTGTGTACGAAAAATGGAATGCATGAGAGAGAGGGAGGGGGTGGGGAGAATGTGTGTGTGTGTATGTATGTATGTGTAAATGGAATGTATGAGAGAGAGGGAGTTGTGTATGTAAATGTTGAATGTATGAGAGTGTGTGTGTGAGATAATTGGAGTGTATGAGAGAAAGAGTGTTTGTGTGTGTGTAAAAATTGGAGTATAAGAGAGAGAGTGAAGTGAAGATGAGGTGAGGTAAGGTGAGGGTCGGTGGAATAAAAAGACAGGTAGGTAGGTAGGAAGGAAGGAAGTATAAATATAGTAGTGTAGTGTTGTGACAAAAGCCAAGGTCATACAACACAACAATTATATAGTATTTAACTCCCTTCCTGTTCCTCCCTCACCCACCCACACACCCACACAACGTCTCATCCTACTCTATACACACACACACACACACACACAATAACAAGAAGTGGCCAATAACAAGAAGTACAGTGGTGTAGAAGATGCAGGTAGTGGTGTTAGTGGTAGTGGTGATAATGGAGGACAATTATATACAGTAAATGTGTCATTGTAGATAATGCTAATGATGACACACTGCCCTAAGGAACCTGTTTGTTAAGGTACAGCCATGGGTGATAGTGGTGGACCAGGCTGGCAGGGTCTGAGGAGTGTTGGAGAGCAACTGAAAACAGTTAGAACAAGCGAGTTTTCAAAACCTCTCTAAACGTTGAGAATGGTTTGGAAAATTAACTTGTTCGAACTGTGTTCATTTGTTCTCCAACACTCCTTGGACCCTGGTCCACCACTACCACCCATGGCTGTACGTTGTACCTGTGATCGTGTATAAAAATCGGTGGGCTTCTGATTCCTCCTGACCATGCCATGAAACAAGCTTTTTCAATTTATAGGGAGTGTTTCGTGGCAATAATTGAAGGACTCGTTAACCTCCGAATTTCTCACTACATTACAAGGTCCCTTCAGAGTTGATGAAGGTGAGTGTGGTAAGATCACACACACACACACACACACACACTGGATTAACTAGATCACTGGTATCCAAACTTTTTCTGGTCGTTACCCACTTATCATGTTTCCCTATCCATCCATCCATCTATCCATCTTTCCGTCCATCCATGCAGTCACTATCTACAGTTCTACATTCTTTAGGTCCAAATAAAAACAACTGACAATATCTGTAATTTTGTTTATTTTAATTGCATATATTTTTCATTGAGTAATAATAATGAACTATACTGTATATTTTTCCTGTGTTGAATCTCGATTATTTTATATTGTTGCCTTCCTTCTACATTTTACTCTTATGACCTCCACAGTTTGGGAACCCCAGGACAAGATATTTCTCACACACACGACTAACTTGATATTTTACACACTGGAACACACACTCATTCTTACTGATAATCTCATACATACATACATACATACAGGGTAAACACAAAATTTAGTCTAGTTTTTTCACCTTTGTCCTTGTTATTCCGTGCGTGTGTTTGGGTGTGTCTTATTTGTACTCTGTGTGTGTGTGTGTTTGTGTGTGTGTGTGTGTGTGTCACGAACTCGGTGATTTCAATGCAGACTGGAAAGTGATCCTCACCTTTGAGAGAGAGAGAGAGAGAGAGAGAGAGAGAGAGAGAGAGAGAGAGAGAGAGAGAGAACTAAACAATAAGAGAATGAGGGTCAACATTCGCCACACGTGAATGTTCAATTTGTATCACAACTCAAACAGAACAAAATTACAACCTGAATTTCGTGACCAAAACATAACCCAGAAATAAACCATCCAATGAACAACTCAACTATTACTACTACTTCTTGAACTACTACTACAACCACTATAACTATATACAACCATCAACTATTACCTCCACCACCACCACAACCATTACAACCTTCAAGTACAAAATGGCACTGGCAGCGGTCGTTAAATTCCGTTAAAATCCGTTAATTTGAAAACTGACAAAAAAAAATTAAACGACTTCGTGCTTGTGTGTGAGTGGAGTGAATGTTAACAGGTTCAGTTATTATGTCGAGGGAAAAAAAGTTTATTATTATCAGGGTATATGATGATTATGTTTTAGAGAATTTTTGAAAGTTAGATATATAGATAAATGTATATTGATATTATAGGGGTATTTTGAGGGAAATTTCGAAGGTTTAGTAAATAGAAGTATACAGATTAAATATTCTAGAGAGAGAGAGAGAGAGAGAGAGAGAGAGAGGGAGGGGGGGGGGTAGATAGTTGGTTGGCTGAGAGAGAGAGAGAGAGAGAGAGAGAGGAAGTGAGTGCAAAAAGATAATATGGAAAGGGAGAAAGAGGAATAATTTTAAAGTTCTATCTGGGCTATTACGTTTGTATATATGTATGTGTGTATGTGTATCGGCCATGTTGTTGTTGTTGTTTTTGTTGTGGTGAGAAGGAAGACCAAGACGCCATATTTAGGTTCTCAAAGGGTTGGGTTTTGGACAGGGAGGGAGTGGGGGTAAAGAGAGAGAGAGAGAGAGAGAGATGGTAGGTAGTTGGTTGGAAGAGAGAGAGAGGAGGTAGTAAGTTGAGAGAGAGAGAGAGAGAGAGAGGGAGAGGAGGTAGTAAGTTGAGAGAGAGAGAGGAGGTATGTAGTTGGCTGGATAAGAAAAAGAGAGAATGTAGGTAGCTGGTTGGATGAGAAAGAGAGAGAATGTAGGTAGGTAGCTGGTTGGCAGAGAGAGAGAAAGAGAGAGAGGTAGAGGTTGGTGTTGTCATCCCAAGGTTAAGGTGTATAGTTAGTCTGGAGGTGAAAGTGCATCAACCCACCACCTCCCCTCCTCAACCCACCACCTCCCCTCCTCAACACAACACAACCACCTTACTACTTTTTGTTACCCCTATCCCTTCCTTCCCTCTTTCTTCTTGTCTCTTCCTCCTCTCCTCTCGTTCTTTCTTCCCCCCTTCCTTTACTACATTTTCTTACCCCTATCCCTTCCTTCCCCTCTCTTCCTCCTCTCTTCCTCCTCTCTTTACTACATTTTCTTCCTCACCCTTCCTTTTACTACTCTCTTACATACCCTTATCCCTTCCTTCCCTCTTTCTTGCTCCTCTCTTTCTTCCTTCCTTTACTACTCTTTATTTCCCACTTCCTCTCGTCCTTCCTTTTCTTCTCTTTCCTACCCCTTCCTTCTACCCGTTGTTTTTACTCCCTCCCTTTACTGCTTTTTCCTACTTCCTGTCTCTTCCTTCCTCGTCCAATCCCCTTCCTTCACTGCTCTTATTTATTCATTCCTTTCCTTCCTTCTATTTCCCCCTTCTCTCAAGCCTTCCTTCATTTATTTATTAAGTTATTTCTTTTCTTCCTCTCATAGTTCCATGGAGGTAGTATAGTTCACTTCTTTTTTTCTTTATGCTATTTATCCACTTCTCTCTCTCTCTAACTCAAATAGAGCCAGGAATTCATTAGTTTCCTGTCTCCATATCATCTTTCATTATGTTTATTATCATGTATATTTTTTATATTATAAAACATAGCTACATGTTACTATTATAACTGTTTTGTAACGTAAATTACATGTAAATTTGTTGGTGACGTTATACTATTGTTAAATATATTGTTACGTATCATTATTATTATTATTATTATTACTATACTATTGTTACATATAATTATTATATTATTATTATTATTATTATTATTATATGTACAATTGCCAGCACTTATAACTAGTACAGGAGAAGAGAAAATTACAACACATACTGTACCATTCATAAGTGCTGGCAACTGGACAAGTCATATTTTAAGTCACACTATCTACACTGGTTCTATTAACATGAGGTTATTTCCGGTGTTAGAAATATCTAGGAACTAACACATTCAGACACTCGCTTGATCATTGTTTACATTCAGACTGGCTTGATCTATATGGGCGTTGGCTGGAACCTTGTCCCATGCATACCAGTCCTCACTTGTTTTTATATGAACCCTCGCCCTTGTTGCATTTATAGCGACTGTCCTCACCACTTCTCTTTATTGTTACTGTATGTGTGTGTGTAGGATAGGATGAGACGTTGTGTATTTGTGTGTGTGTAGGATAGGATAGGATGAGACGTGTGTGTGTGTATATATATTGCATAGGATAGGATGAGACGTTTTGTTTGTGTGTGTGTGTAGGATAGGATGAAACGTTGTGTGTGTGTGTGTGTGTGTGTGTGTATGTATGTGTGTGTACAGTCATCACGATCACACGTTAAGCCCTTCAGTAAACTCACGCTCCAGTATTCATAAATTAACCAACTCGTGTTCACAATCACACAATACAGGACTCGTTGTAACAGTATATACAGATACAGTTATAACAATAATATTTAACACCCTTCCTCCTTTCACTTCCATCAATCATATATATCACTTTCAGCCATTCGGAAATTTAATACACTTAATTCCCGTATATCTGTAAACAGGCCTTCTCCTTTCCATTCCCTCCATCATATTACCTTCAGTTTACTCATAATTACATACTGGTACACTAATATCATTTAATATGTAACTATTTCTGTAAACAATCTGTACCCCTTTCCTTCCCTCCATCACCTTCAGTAACTCATAACTAAATACACTAATAATAACCGTAAATCTGGAAACAATCCTTCTCTCTTCAGATTATGTGTAGTATAAGGTATAGGATGAGACGTGTGTGTGTTTGTGTGTGTGTGTATTTTGCAAGATGAACGTTGTTGTGTATTGTTTTTGTTTTTTTCCCCTCTCGGGTTATATTATTATATTATAAACAAAGATGATGGTCTCCCCTCACCTTCACTCCCTATTGTGTCCCGTATAATAATAATAATATAGTGTTATTGTTGTTATTGTTACCATTCTTTTAGGTTATGGTGTATTGTTTCTTATTTTTTTTACTCCTGGTGGTGTGTAATGTGACGTGTTTTTTTTTATATTGTTGTTTGATTAACGTTAATGTCGTGTTTTAAAGGAACAGTCCAGCAATGTATGTATGTGTGTGTGTGTGTGTGTGTGTGTGTGTGTAATGTTGTTTCTCGCTTGTCTGTCTTGTCAATGTCTCCCCTTTCTCTAGTCCATTCATTTGTCCTCCATTTACACACACACACGCGCAATTAGTCTCCAGTCACAGTTCTATATTGTCTATTCTAACCGAACACACAGACACACACACATCCTTCACACCCTTCACACCCTATTTAGAGAAGGTGAAGTGAGACATGATTTGAATGGGGTTGGGGTGAGGAAAGATTTAGATAGGCTGGGTTACTGTGTGGCAAGATTTTTTTTAATAGGGTGAATGGGTAAGGGCGGTGAATTGGGGTAATATAAAAATGGAGAAATTAGGTGGGGCAAGATCTGTATACTTTAAATGGGGTGGGGTGTGGTGGGGTTGTGTTGAGTCGTATAGACAAGGTGTGGCAGCATCGCATGACACACACACACACACACACACACACACACACAGAGAGAGAGAGAGAGAGAGAGAGAGAGAATACACAGTAGTGTTTGAGAATGGACTGCCTTTGTTTTGATCCCAGTAAATAGGTTCTGAAAATATAATGAGTTGCTTTTCTGATCAGAGTGTGCGGTAATTAAAAATATATTCCTCATTGTGTGTGTGTGTAACCTTCAAAGTGCATTTCATTATCCTCATAACGTGTGTGTGTGTGTGTAACCCTCAACGTGTGTGTGTGTGTGTGTGTAACCTTCAAAGTCCATTACAATAGACCAGTATGTGTATGCAGGAGGTCAAACCCTTTACATATACCCGCCCTCCCTCTCTGCCACGCCCATGCATCAAACACACACACACACACACACACACATAGATAAATAAACAAACAGATAAATACAGTAGATAGATTCATAGACATATATGTTGGTATAGTCAAACCCTCATACAATTACATGAAATATATATAGGCCTATACCTGTACTGTACTGCATTACTAAATTTTCTGGTCTAACATAAACACAATTATCCCATCGACTTAATTATTTCTTACACCATCGACTTGTTTATTTTTTGTTTCTAGGAAATCTGATGTATCTATCGTACTCATCCTTACCCTTTATGTATGTTCACGAAGTCAGGATCTCTCTCTCTCTCTCTCTCTCTCTCTCTCTCTCTCTCTCTCTGTATGTGTGTTTGTGTGTGCCAGACTACTCCACCTACTCCTATCCCCTATATCTCACCCCTCCCTTACCTTCCCTTTCTTGCGTGCAGGCTACTCCACCCACTCGTGTCCATTCTATATGTATTTCCTACCATCTCTTCCCGTTCCTCTTGTATGTATGTACCCAACTCCACCCACTCCTATCCTACTCTCTATATAACATTCTCCCTTTCTTTATCTTCCCTTATATTATCTTTCTTTTCCCTTCTCTTCTCTTCTCTTCTCTTCTTCTCTTCTCTTCTCTTCTCTTCTCTTCTCTTCTCTTCTGCAGACACTCATATCCATCTATTTCTTAACCTTCCTATCTACCTCACTTTTCCATTACTCTACCCAACCCAACCCAACTCAACCAAACTGCATCTTTCCTTTTACAACCCTACCCAACCAAACCAATCTAGATCTTATTCTAACTTAACCCAACCAAATTGTATCCTTCCTTTTACAACCAAACTAACCAAACTAGATCCTACCAACAACAACCCGTCCTAACCCAACCCAACTTCACCCCATCCAACACAACACTACACAACAACACAACCCGAACATTATCTATACTATACTATACTATAATCTAAGAAGACCCATCGACTGATCCCACACCACTGCAATACCAACCATGCACCTCCCCCAGACTATACCAATGTTAAGTACTTGCAGGCACCTTATAATATGTAAATGTGGCAACAGTACTAATTGCCCGGGTACTGTGGTGAATGCTGAGTGTGTGTGTGTATGTATGAGAGAGAGAGGGTGTGTGTGTGTGAATGAGAGAGAGAGATAGAATAGTGTGTGTATGTGTGACTGACTAACTCACAGTGTATATACTTTAAACTTTAAAGTATATACACTGTGGACTAACTTATTGGTTTGTACAGAACAGTGCTCATTAAGTTGTTAAAGACAGACCATTCCATATTATTCAGGAGAAACAAACAAACCAAACCAACCGACTGACTCCCCCCTACTGACGTTACATACACTACTGAGCTGCTGAGAGAGACAATATAGTTTTATACTCAACAGTCAACACCCAACAGATTGTATAGATCATGGTATAGATTATCGACCACTCCAGGGGAAACTTGTCTAACTTTCTCCATGCTTTTGTCCACCCTCCTCCCCTCTCCCTCTCCTCCCTCCTTCACACACACATCTCATCTCAAACACATCTTACCTCTCTTCACCCCCTCTTCTCCCCATCAAAACCCCTCATCACCCCTTCCTCTTCTCTTCACCCCACACCTTACTGGCCGTGTAGGTGTGCGTGTGGGTGTGGTGGGTAGGGTATGTGTATATATATAGTGGTTGGTGGAAAGGTGAAGGTGACGGTGACCAGGTGATAAGGTGAAGAGGCAGACGGTCAGGCAAAGGTAGTGCTGGAATATAATTTGTGTTAGAGAGAGAGAGAGAGAGAGAGAGAGAGAGAGAGAGAGAGAGAGAGAGAGAGAGAGAGAGAGAGAGAGAGAGAGAGAGAGAGATTTTAAATGAATGAATGGAAAGGAGAATAGTAAGAATAATAATAATAAAGGAATTAATTTAGATATGTGCAGTTTAAATGACAAAAACATATATACAGTGATTGCCAATGAGGAAGGGGAAGTAGGAAGGAACAAGTATAAAAAGAGCTTACTAGGTGTGGCAGCAGACTTAGTAGAATAAACAAGACATAATAATAATAATAATAACAATAATAATAATCTCTGGAGAGTGTAGGACTGTAGGTGGATGGAGGGATTTTGAGGGAAGAGGGAGGGAGGGAGGATGTAGAGATGAGGGAAAAGGGATAGAGGATGGAGGGGTGATGAGTGAAGAGGGATAGAGGATGGAGGGAATAAGGATAAAGGGGAGATTTGAGGGAGGAAAATGGAGGGATATATTGAGAACAAATAATCCATACATTTCTTAACCACAATAATAATAATAAAAAACTCTTATTCATCTGTTGTTTTTTCTTTCCATAGGTGATCCTGGACGTGCATTTGGAGCCAAGACACGTGGTAAAGAAGAGAAGCGTGGACCAACCCCTCAGGATATCACTCTATTACGATGAGAGTGTCTATGGGTCAGTGCGCGCCATCTATTATTATGTTTGTTTACATTTGGAGGTTGGCGGGAAGGATGGGGGTTTTGGCGGGAATCTTTTTTTTACACTTAGGCTCCCTTGCTTCTAATTGTTTGTTTCTGTGTGTTTTTTGTTTTGTTTATTCATTTTCATACGTCTTGTTTTTCTGTGTGCTTATTATTATTATTATTATTATTAGTAGTAGTAGTAGTTGTTGTTTGTGTTTATCTATCTATCTATTTGCGTATTTTATCTCCTTGTCTTTGTATCTATCTATCTATCTGTATATCAGTAGCAAAAAAAATAAGTTCTAAACACCAAGATGATATAAATAAATAATTCTTCTTCACACCCTCACAGTTTTCTCTTTCATTATCGCATGTTTTCTCTATCACAAATCCACATGTTGTTTTCTCTCTCCATCTCTTGTTCTCTCTCTCTCTCACTTTCTCCCTCCAGCTTTCCCTTTCTCTTTATGTCTCCTTAATTCGTTTCTTTTTGTCGCTCGCTTTCTCCAATCTGGACCCCACCACGCCTTGTAAGGGGAGAATAAATTGTTTGTGTGCGTGTGTGTGTGTTTGGAGCTACTGATTAGGCTACTCCAAACTATGCCACGAAACAAGCCACCCCTGTGTTACTGTATAGGGGATTTGTTTTGTAGCACAGTTTGGAGGAATCAGTAGCCCCTTACTTTACTGTCAAGAGAACATAATTATTACATTCCCTTAAGGTAAACAGGAAAATATGTTGTTGATCTAAGTTATGAATGTGGCAATCGTTATTATTGATGGTAAATTGGAAGATAAATTATATAATGTTGAATTTTTATTATTATTATTATTATTATTATTGTTTGATTAATATTTGAGCATATCAGATACGGATACATAAAATTACGTATAATAGAGTTGTAGCCTACATTACATACAGGGTCCCTCATAATATTTCTTGGTTTATTCTGTAGAGTTTGATGTATAGTTTGGTCTGAAAGTGTTGCCATCATCACTACAAGTAATAGAGTCTGCTTGTATAGGTATGGTAAGGGGATGACAACACTTTCTAACCACACTACACTACCCTGTATACTAATTCAAGACAAAATTCACCAAACATTACATTTTACACAACTAGGTACTTTATATATATGTGTGTGTGTGTGTGTGTGTGTGTGTGATATTAAAATGGTTGTGTTGTTGGTATTTATATATTATTTTTTATTGTTTGTTTGTTTTATTAATCTCTCTCTCTGTATATGTGTGTGTGTATGATAAATGCATAACGAGGGAGTGTGGGGAAACAAACAAACAAACAATTCAGTATATATTCTGTGTGTGTGTGTGTGTGTGTGTGTGTGTGTGTGTGTGTGTGTGTGTGTGTGATAAATGCATAACGAGGGAGTGTGGGGAAACAAACAAACAAACAAACAAAAACCACAACAAACAATTCAGTATACGTCATGATGAAGAATACAATAATGACTTACAACAACAACAACAACAACAATGAGAAAGAGAAGAGTACGATAACAACAACAGGATCTAGTTAGGTTAGGTTAGGTGGGTAGGAAAGTGCATGGGTTGTGATAGTGGGCAACCTGCCAACCTTTGTGTGTATGTGTGTGTGTGTGTGTGTATACCCTGCTCTCATTGTCCACTCTTTAATTATATTTTGTTTTGACTTCTATTTTCTCTCTCTCTCTCTCTCTCTCTCTCTCTCTCTCTCTCTCTCTCTCTCTCTCTCTCTCTCTCTCTCTCTCTCTCTCTCTCTCTCTCTCTCTCTCTCTGCGACGTGTGTGAGAGATTAGTTCAGTGAAAATCAGAGTGAGACGCAGACAGACTGAAAATTACACACAGGTGGCGAGAAACACACACACACACACACACACATACAGAGAGAGAGAGAGAGAGAGAGAGAGAGAGAGAGAGAGAGAGATATGTAAGACTACAATAAATTGTATACTGTTTAACAAAACAAGAAAACAAAAGAGAAAGATTAACAAGACAAACATACAATAAAATTAATAAGATATACATATACTACCAACAACGACACACACACACACACACACACACACACAAAGCTGTTCATATGTGTGTGTGTGTGTGTGTAGCATCTCGTGACAACACTGCTGGTCTAATGTTCCCTACACACACACACACACACACACACACACACACACACACAAATAACAGAGAACAGTTCCCATGGTAAGACAGTAATGTATATATTTTTGCAATGGTATTTATTTTTATATGTGGGTGACAAATGTATACATAGAACGAAGGTCATTTATTATTACTGTACATATAAATTTACTTTTTGTTTACTCTAGTGTGTTCTTTGTCTCAGCACATACTAACTTTATATTGTGAGTTTCGTGAATTGTTTACTATTTTTGTTTTCTTATTTATATATTAATAAATTTGCATAAATACTTTACTTACCTGTTGACCATACCGAATTTTATAAAACCTCAAAATTATATTGTCGTATTTAGATGTTTTACGAATTTCTGTATATTGTTATTTTTTCTGTTTCTTTTCAGATTGTCACCTGAGAAATATGACCTTATACACGTAAGTATATTATTATTATTATTATTATTATTATTATTATTATTATTATTATTATTATTATTTGTTTAGATATTGCATAATTGTGTGCTTGTTTTGATATCTTTAACGTGTGTGTGTGTGTGTGTAATATTTAATAACAAGGTTAATTATATTGTTGGAAGCACTAATCACTTTCACTTTGCATTGTCCCAAACGGTATAATAATAATAATAATAATTACATTGAGAGAGTGACTGAACTATTATGAAATGCTTCCTGGAACTCTCAGTGTAAATGAAACATAATTACATTCTCCTCCATTACTATTCTCAGCTCTCGTGGTGGTAATTATTTTAGCCAGGGTTTAAGTGGATTATATTCCTCCCCAATAGATGGAGTTGTATGTAATTTTTCATTCGTTTATAACTTTACGCGGGAAAAGAAAGAATAATGAGTTTAGGCTCGTATATGCTGTACAATAACGCGCCAAAATTTCTGACCATTTAATTGATTTGCATACTAATTGATATCATATACGGATCATATTTATTTTTTTATTTTTTATTTATTTATTATATTCATTTCTTCATTTGACTATTGCATTATTATTTTTGTCTGTACAAGTTCCCGCCCTTTTTTATTAGCCATATTTTACGCGCGAAAAGACGATGTTCATTTTTATGTTTGTTATTTTGGTCAGGACCACGTGATGCCAACAGCTGTGGCGTACTGGGAGGAGGCACTGATGGTCAGACGAACAGAAAGTGTCATACGTCTCAACAGGTTCGTATTAATTACTCAATACATTCATTTATTTACAGTCTAAATACATGTATGTACAGACACGATCAAATAACCACCCACACTTTCCTTTCACCGTGCAAATAAATCGGTATCTTATCAAAATATAATCATACAACACCTTACGTCAACTCAACCAACCCCTTTAATTATTATCATGAGGTGGTGGAAAATCATACACGTGTTATTCTTTATTACCAAGATATTTTTCTTAGATGAAAGAAAAGTGTCGGTGGATATTTGATTGTGGCTGTACAGTCCACAATATAATACCATAAGAAGTATTAAAACACCCCTGTAAATAATTATAGTTTTCAAATGTAAGGGTGGTTTCAATAACTTATTTTTCCGACTGTACACCTTTTACATTACTAACTTTTTTGTCTCTGTACTTGTGGGTATAAAAGTTAAATTTATGTCATTCAATTATAATGATGGTATTTAAACAATTCTTACGTATAATGACTTAGTTCTTGTTTACTGTGATGAGATTCTAAGAGCAGTGCAATATATTATTATGTGTGTTATATTTGTTTGGTTGTTATGACTTTCCAAGAGAAGTATATGTATGTATGTATGTATGTGTTGTTGTTTGGTTGTAATGACTTTCTTAGAGCAGTGTATGTGTTGTTGTGTGTTGCTAAATGACTTTGTTGTTGTTGTTGTTTACTATGATGACTTTCTAAGAGCAGTGTAATACATGTGTTGTTGTTGTTATTATTTGTACAGACGATGTGAGAAGAACCAGGTGTTTCTAATCAAGGGAGAACCACACCCATTTTGTAAGAGTCGTTGTGAACCTGTTACCATGTGTGGCGAAGTACAGGTGCCAGAACAACACCTTCATGTAAGTATTTTATTATACAGTATAATTATATACCTTCTTCTTTTACGTACTTTATATATATACCATACCTTCTTCATGTAAATGCTATCTATATTATACCTTTTACTCTCGACTCTGTATCGTCTGTTATCACTTTAAATATATATCTGTACTGTACACACGTCTAAGTATAGTATCTAATATTGTTACCAGTATATATCCCTACATTCATTTTCTTACCCCTTGCATACCCCACTCTCACCTCTTCACCCCTCCTTCCTCTCTCCCTCCCCCTCTCAACCCTCCACCCATCTTCCTCTTCCCTCACTACTTCACCTCTCCTTCCCTCCCTCCCCTTCTCAGCCCTTCACCGCTCCACCCATCTTCCTCCCCCTCTCATCCCTTCACCTCCCCTTCCTCCCTCCCGCCCCCTTCTCAACCCTTCACCCATCTTCCTCCTTCCCCCCCTTCCCCTCTCAACCTTTCCCCCATCTTCCTCCTTCCTCCTTCCTCCCCTTCCCCCATCTTTTCACTGTACCTTCCTTCCCCCAGGCTTGTCGTGTATGCAACAGTGTGGGTGAGAACTGCCGTGTTGACAAGGAAGAAACAGGCTCTGGCATACCTGGGGCTGATTTCGTCTTTTATATCTCAGCACTGGAGACTGAGAGGTGTAGGAGGGGATACACAGTTGCTTATGCCGCCCACTGCCAACAAGAGTCCGCCCTAGATAGGTGGGTGGGTTTTAGATGATGGAAAGTGGGTGAGTTTAGGATGGAAGAGGTGGATGGAAAGTGGCTGGGTTTAGGATGGAGGAGGTGGTGGATGAGGAATGTATTGAGTGGTTGGGTGAGCGTGTGGGTGGATCGTGATGGGGTGGGAATGTAATGGATGTGTGTGTTGAAACGAGTGTGAGTGGAGAACTGATTAGATGATTAAGAAATGGATATGGTGTGTGTGTGTCTCTCTGATTTGATTATTGAGAAATGGATATTGTGTGTGTGTGTGTAACTAATTTAATTATTGAGAAATGGATATAGTATGTGTGTGTGTGTGTGTGTGAGAGGCCACTTGGTGAAATATGGGTGTGGTGGGTAAAAGGTTGTTGTTGTAATGGCATGTGGAAGTACAATGTTCAAAAGAGAGAGAGAGAGAGAGAGAGAGAGGGGTTGGGTGTGGTGGGTAAGTAAGTAAGTAACTGTGGTGTAACTGGAGTCTCATTTTCAAGGCAGTGTGTGTGTACCCAGACTGTTATAGGTAAATAGATGAGTGAGGAAATAAACATTGCCAATTCATATCCTAAATAGTGTAATAATATCCATCTATACCAATACAATAGTGTGTGCTTAAGTTTCCCATCTCTTTTCCACACATACACTACCATCCTTTTAACTGTGTAAAGTGTCATGTCGGCATACCACACTCTTTTTATATTTTATACACACACACACAAAAAAATGAAATAGAAAATGTCCTGATAACATGGTACTCTCTTACCCCCAAACACTCTTAATCAAAGTACTATTGACAAACTGTTTCTCACCCCTAACCAACCAACCCTAGACCCATCGCCGGCCACGCCAACCTGTGCCCGGCTGCTATATCGACCAAGGCCCAGGAGCTGGAGACTCTGGTGTCGACGGTGAAGCACGAGATACTCCACGCACTCGGCTTCTCCATCTCCCTCTACGCCTTCTACCGAGACGATGACGGCAATCCACTCACGGAGAGGGCAGAGAATGGCAAACCTGTACTCAACCAGGCGTGAGTCTAGAGATGTGTGTTTAGCTAGTAGAGTCACAATGGTTTCAGGTTGATTTGTTTATGATTGTTTTTATCTCAATTGCAAAGATTTAATGAAAACTTTGTCTAGATAAATACTGCAATAGATATACACTATGATTGTATAATGCTAGATTGTGAAAAAGGATAGTATGTAGTCATAAAAATAATGATGTATAAAACAATTGTGTACCCAAGTGAGATGTGAATATTAATTATGTGGTTTTAACTGGTCTTGTAATATGACCTCTGCCTTCCCCCCTCCTCTCCCAGGCTCCAGGCACGGCAGTGGAGTGATCGTGTCATCAGGCGTGTGGTGCGTCCCAGGTGGGGGGTACGGGAGGGGGTCACTCTCAAGGAAATCAACATGGTTGTCACTCCAAGGGTAACGGAGGAGGTGGGTTGCAATCTCACGTTATGTATCAGGACTTAGAATTTACTTTTAGTTTATTTGGCTGCTCCAGGGAAAACGTTTATAGTGTATCGTACTGTACTTTATAGAATCCAAGTTGTTAACAAGATATTAATGGATAGTCCTAAGGGTTTCTCAGTTTGGTTATATATTGTTGTGTTATCTGCTCTCTGTTGAACAAAGGGTGACCATTTTTATAACATTTGGGAGAGGTACCATTATTAAGTTGCTGTACCTTACCATAGCTAATTCATCCATTCTCTCTCACTCTACTTGCCTGTTGCTGTGGTGTCTTAAGGTGCGTAAACACTTCTCATGTAATGAGCTGGAGGGTGCAGAACTGGAGGACCAGGGCCATGAAGGAACTGCACTCACACACTGGGAGAAGAGGGTCTTTGAGGTGAGTCACTGCAACCATTAGTTTTGTTATTATGTTTATTTTAGTTTTTATTTGTTATGTTAGGCTAAATTGTGTTTCTATGATTTTTACCTATCATTTGTTGGAGTCTATAAGAGACTGACCAATACTTACCCATAAAGCTACCCATTACCTCACGAGACTTACATTCCACACTCCCCCACAATACAAGTACCATAACCTCAAGATTCTCAATAATCTACTCCCCGAATGGAACCAATCCACATCCAACACCACACCACAATTAGAATACAATAACCAACATCCCTCTTTGCACTTGCCAACAGAACGAGGCAATGACCGGGACCCACACCCAGAACCCTGCCTACTCACGCATCACCCTGGCCCTGATGGAGGACACGGGTTGGTACCGGGCAAACTACCACATGGCACAGCCGCTAAAGTGGGGACGACACCTGGGATGTTCCTTCGCCATGACCAGCTGCAAAGACTATATGGACGAACAGACTAGGAAGTGAGTGGCCTGGTGGTGGTGTATCTCTAAGTGTGTGTGTATGTAATCTTGGTGGTCTTAGTGGTTTTATTGGTTATGAAAGTAATGGAATAAATGAACCATTACATTTTTCTGCCAAGGATCTCTCTGAATATGTAGTTGAATTTTTAGAGAGCAGAGTTGTAAGGAAAAACAACTTAGTACTGTAAGGGATTTTGTTGCAAAGCAGGGGAAAGTGCATGGGTGAGAATACTTGTGGCAGTAATAATTAATAAGCAAAAGACAGATGTTTATGTTTGCTGACTCCACCACAGGGGCCAGAGCATCCATCCATACTGTAACAAGGTGAAGCGTGACCCCCTGGAGACTGACTGCACCGAGGACCGTAGTTCAGTAGCATTGTGTAACCTCATTGAACACAAGAACCAACTCCCATCACATTACCAGGTCAGTGTCTTTTGTGCCATCACCAAACCCTCGCCCCTTCCTCCTACTCCTTCATACCACAATTTGTAACCTGTCCTCTGGGGTCTGTTTATTTCCCCAAGCTCCTATTGCCTCCTAACAATGTCCTAAAATCAATCTACTATACTGTAGGCCCTCCAATTTTGGAAAACACTTGGGGCAGCAAAATTCGAATTAGCAAAATTGGGGAAAATTGAATATGATGGACATCTCATCGCCGATGGCTGATATTTCGTGATTTTAGTCATTTTTTGCCATAATTACAGTGCTCCCCTCAAGTATGTATGAAACAGATGTGCGTGATGTTTGATAAGTTCAGTTATCATCAAGAATCCAGAAGTTTCTACTCATGCAAACACATTTCCTTAGTTTAAATATCTATTCTTTGTCACTTTCTCTTACAATCACTTGTACTTTTCACCATATCAAAAATCTGTACCAGGATATGTGCATAAGTTGTTCACTATAAAAGGGTTAGGCTTATCACGAGTGTAATAAGCAAGTGAGAGGATGATGAGTAGTGGGATGGCTGGCTAGTTCAGTCATCACCAAAACTCACTGAAGGACGCCCCAAGGCCTGATGTCACCACCCTACCACCCCTCACCTCCTAAAACTAGTGCGGAAATCTCCACTTGCGGCCCAACCAGCAAAACTCAAACTATTTAGCAAATTTAGGATATAGTATTTTCCGCAGTATTTGGGATCTCTGTCGCAAAATTGGAGCACACAAAATTGGAGGGACTACTGTACTTTGATTCAACTGTGATAGTCTGATCCATGTCATAGTTTGGAATAATTCAGCATAAATATCATATCCTCTTTAAAGATATATAAGTGACCTCCTTTACCCTCGTCCCACAGAACTTCATAGCCATCCCCCACGTGTCTCATCACCGGGTTGGCTTCTATGGAGGGTCGGTGGCGTTGGCTGACTACTGCCCTTACATCCAGGAGTTCACATGGAGGAGTCATCATGTGGTCATTAGAGGCTCACACTGCCAATACCCAGACAACAACCCAGGTACAAATCACTCTCACTCTTTATTTTTTATTTTACCTGAATACGTACATGTTAAAAATAGTTTACTGAAATTTCCATTGTGTATGTAATATTGCTAAAAAGTACAGTACAGGTATTCTTAAAGTTCTATACAGTACTGCCTTAGTGGCTGTATTACTTGTGTACCAGAGAGATTATATAATTTTCATCAATTTTAAATAATAACATACAGTATACCTCATATTTCAATATTTTGCATCCACAGAGAAGGAGAAGAACTTTGCCCTGGAGTCGTACACAGAGGAGAGCAAATGTTTCCACCAAGAGCGAGAATGGACGGAGCGCACTTGTCAACACCTGCGTCAATGGCAACACTGGGGCTCCGGCTGTTACCAGTACATGTGTGTTGATGGTAGACTACACATCATTGTTGCCAACCACACCTATACTTGTTATCGCGCCAACCAGGTGAGTTGTGGGTATTTATTGTGTAAGAAATTGTTCATTGCATTAGTATATAATTTCCTTGTACTGTATAGTTTATGTATTGAATCATATATTTATATATTTTATAGCCTTCATATAGATGAATCTACTTGGAGGGAGGAGAAAAAATGAATAATATGGTTACTGTAATATGAGTGAGGTAAGAAAATATGTGTTAATAATTTTCATCTTCTACAGGCCATCAACATATCCATCTTCCACAATGGTTGGCTACATGAAGGAGCCATCGTGTGTCCACCGTGTGAGGAAATTTGTCAGGTAAGAGGAGTAACAGGTGGGATTTTGTTGATCATGGATCACATAAACATGAAAATAGCTGATAAGAAAAAGACCTGAGTTTAAAGTACAGTATTTGAAATCGGTGTATTTTTTCCAGGATAGAAAAAATTACACACATTGGTATTTTGAGTTCACAGCATATCTTTTTCACCCAGGAGGAGAACATGGTTTGCCGACGGGATAGCAACCCACCTCCCTCGGCCGAGTACTACCGGGACCAGCTGGTGTGTGGGGCCTCTCCTGCCTCCTCCCTCACACTCGTCCTCATCTCTCTCTCGGTTCTCCTACATCCTCTTTTACGTCTCGCTCTGCTCCATCACAAGCCCTCGTTCCACAGTTGACATTAGGCCCCATTGTAGTCTGTTTTATTTAATATTGGTTGTCTGTCTTTCTCAATTTTCTCCATCATGTCTTTTTTTTTTTTTTATTGAGATGTTTGAAGCTCATTTTTCATTCTACCATACCTAATAATGTCCTTGGGATGTGTGATGCTCGTATCAAGGCCCATCATGATTATGTGTGGAATGTGTGAAGCTCATATTTCATTCCATCATGTGTCATTTATTTTCCCAGGTTCATCACTTCCCAGTAGTTAGATAGTATACAATACTTTAATCATATTACAGGTGTCATAAAATGTGAAGCTCATGTGTCATTCCATCCTACATCATGTATTTACTTTCCAAGGTTGTACGGTTGACATACTGTACATGCAGCCATTAATTCAGTACAGTAGTTTAGTTTTATTAACAGGAAGTATAGAAGTATTGTTCATTCCATTCTATATCGGTTGTTTACCTCTAACTCCTGACATTGCCTGTTTTGATGGTGATGTGGGCAGTACTAGAAGGGTTTGGGCACCCCTGTGGACCCAAGCCTCTCCCTTTCAATTCTTCAACGGTTTTGACATTAAAAAAAAAAGTCTTCATGTCCATTACTATGTACCAGATCATTATACTTCATGTTGTCATCATCATCTATGTATTCTCCTTCTTGCCTTCCTCCATTCCGTTCACAGCAGTTCCTCTTATACCTTCATACATTTTAATAAGCTGAAGACTAACAAGTGCTGGATGTCAATCCCTCCAGTATTGTTATTAGTTTCCCAAGTTCCATAATAATCTCACTTTCAGGACCCAATGTTAGGTTTGTAGTAATGTGGTAAAATGCACGAGTGTGATAGCTCATGCCTTCCAGGATAATGTGCAATACTTTCCTGGGTTTACATCCTGTCATCATGTACAATACTCAGCCAACATAACACACATCACTATCATCATCATCATCACACTGTGTTTGGGATGAATTGAAAGCTGTTGATATCTTTCACAGCCCTTGTAATCTGTGTGGGCAAGGTAGAGTTTGTGTTTATCATTGCCTCATCATCTCTCTTTACACTGCAGGTACATACTTGTAGACTTAGATCTAGATATTGTGATTGGTTTGTTGTCTTGCCATCTTGTCTCTCTATTACTTTGTTTCCCTTGTTTTGGTTGGTTTCCATTGTTATTGTTTGCCTTTCGTGGTCCAGTTTTATAGTTTTTTTTATATGTATGCGTAGACCTTACCTCTGTGTTGTCATGTTTGTAAGTCTATTTTTGGTGACCATCTCATGGATGCCAGTGGTACAATGATGTCACTGTGTTTGTATCCGCCATGTTGGTTTGGGCTTAAAAGAGCTCCGAAAATATTACCCTAGAATTGAGTCAGAATTACCCTAAAAGTTACCAACATCGTAACTTGGGATATTGTATTTCACTATCACAAATAATTGTTTAGGATTATATTTATAATTTACTTAAATATATTATATGTTAAGATCGCTATGTTCTCCAGTGAATGAAAATACACTTACCAACATGACGGATATAAGCACAGTGACGTCGCTGTACCACTGGCATCCACGAGGTGACCACCAAAGAACGATTTTTCATTCTTCAAAATCCCCTTTTTTTTCTATTTTTGTAGTGCAGTTTATTGATTTTTATGTATTCTATTCTATTTCACTTTCATGTTTCTTTCGTTTTTCCCTGTTGATTTTCTCTCCCCACCATCCATCTAGGCCTTGGGTATCTGTTTCCTTTCCCAATCTCTATCCACCTCCTCCTTTCAACTTTCTTAACATCCAGAGTGTCAATGCATAAGTTGGACATTTCACGAGTTCAAATAATGAAAATTTCATGCTTCTACTGCTGGTCAATATGAATTAAGTTTACCATTATTGTTGGACAGATTTAAAACTGGTTATTTTAATTTTCTGCAAGTTAAAATCTCCCCCATACCACTACTCAAAGGATACAGGCTTAAATAATTATGATGAAGAATAGTCATGAATTTCCCTATTATTAATATGTGCTACACCCAGGGACAGTTGACCACACATTGCCAGATATAATTCTGTTATAGGTCGTTTTATATATGTGTATACAGATGTTGTTTGCTCAGATAATATGCCATTGAAACATTTTAGTGAGGTTTGTGACAATATTTTTGTTTTGATATGTATAAGAACCTTCATGTTGTGGAGGTTGATCAGGCTCTCTATTGTGTACAGTATAATGGCAGTTTCACATCGGTAATAAATCCCTTAGCTTTTATTTACATGTTGTTGTTATGTGTGAGGGGTACATACATAGGTGTAATATGTGTGTAAATGAACTATCCAACCCTTGAGGAACTTCAACATCAACTCGTGATCCTTTGGTAAAGTTGTTACCGTATGGGTCTTGACTATTCTTAAAAGTCCCAACATTCAGTGTAGTGTCTTTCTAATATTTTTTGACACTGTAAACATTTATGTATGTGCCACAGAGAATAGCAGCAACAATCTACAGTAATGAAAGTTGTGTTTAATAAAGCTGGTGTGAGACTGTGTAAACCGCTAAACCTCTCAATTTACAGTAAGAGTACAAGTAATTTGGTCGTAACCCAGGCAGAAATATGCAAGTGATTTGTATACAGTATGTTTTGTTATTGTTAGAACACTCGTAGCTGTGTATTTGTTTCATGTGTTGAATCTCGGTGTTCTTTAGGAGATATTATTATATTGCATAGATGAAGACATGTGTATAATACAAAAAAAAGTGCATCTATTTTGAACTGTGTTATGTAAGCTAGTGTAGTTAATACTTTACTCACTCACTCTCACATTCCCAGTCACTCCCCACATCCACTGATATTATTATATGTAAGTTGCATCTCGGCAGCATTTGTACAGTTGGGGATCCTATCGCATTGGACTTCCACCATTGTCAGTTTTTCTCTGTGACATGTTAAATAATGGTAATACTGACCCATTGTTCTGAGGTTTTGATGAAAGGAGCTGATATTACTTTCCTTCATCATGGCACAAAAGAGGATTGACAACTCTTGAGTGTTCCATGCATAAGTGTCCTTTAACTGTACATACCACTTACACCGCCACCCATCCACACTCTTGTAGTTATAAAATTTCTCAAGTAGTACGTTTAGTTAGGAGCCTCATGGGTGATATGACGTGAATGTGTGTGTGTGTGTATATTATTATAGCGAGTCGTAAGATGATAAGGTGGTATTTTGATCATATGACGTGTGTATTTTAGAAATATCAAGAGATGCACTGTAGGATGTTCTCTCATGATAATGAAGTTGCCATGAATACATTTCCTCTTGTACTCGGGTGACTTAAAAGTGAGATGTGCCAGTTTTCACCAACTTGTACATGCATAAATCCTGTTATTGTATTCTCAAGATTCAACCATCAAAAGAACACAGGAGAAGGAAAGATATTTTTTGTCTGTGTCAGTATTATTCTATTATTCCTGGCCCCTGGTAGCAAAGCAGCATCAACAATCTCATTTACTCAAGATTATCAACACTCGGGATTAAGACACCTGAATAGTTCCCATTGACTGTGCACCAAACATTTTAAATACAGTTTAACTAAATAGTAAGCAGGGGACTGAAACGTAAAATGTGATGAAAACAAAATGGTGATAAACACAATTTGAATGTCAGTTGAGCCATGGAGAGCTAATAAAGTCTCTCAGTGAGCAAAATGGGACCATAAAAACATTGTTCTAACCTAACAACTTTACATTTAGTATAAGCACTTCTCACATGCAAACTGAAAGGAAATGTGTAAACAATGTGGGAGTATGGTGTTAGAAATGTATGTATAGTGTCGTGGAGTTAACTCAGTGCCTCGTGTGCTGATAATAAACAAGACTACTATTCTCTGTGATAACATAAAGTAACACAAAGTCGGGTGAATGAATGATACATGATGAGGCATGGTATTGTAGTCTGGGAGTAGATTTATTATTACAGAGAGCCTGAATGTTGTCAAGTTATTAATGAAAACCAACAAGAGGCTCTGACAAGTTTTGGAAAGTTAAATGAGGGTCATTGTTGCCATATTATACTCTGGAGTTGTATTGTGTTCACACATAGGCAGGCTCCTCTGTTGATATGGTTTAAAGAGACTGAGTGGTATTACTGTATTAAACTTTTTTGTCACCCATTTTATACTGCAAAAGGATGCAAATTGAACACCAAACGGAACTTTTCCTCAAAAAAGTAGTTTAACAATACTGTACAATACCACCTTCAATCGAGGTACAATTGAAAGACATTAGTTGTGTGTGGTAGTATACTTGTGCTGCATTTCTTTTGTGTATTCAGGGTGTGGTACTACAGTACTGCCTCAGGACTGAATAGCCATTTGTGTAGTTGTATATATATTTGAGATCCAGATAAAACCTATAAATACTTAATCTTGCAACCTTTATTAGAAAGATTCTATATAATTATTTTCTGATATAATATTGACTTGAGTGCTACATGTGCGCTGTACTGTATGTGTATATGTATGGCAGGACTTGCTCATAGTACACTAAGCATTTGTTTTCATACCGTATGTAATTATAGTGACCTCATGAGGATTTAAAGTAGGAAGGTAGAGCCTCGCCTAAATGTTCCTTAATTTGAGCTACCTAAATATTCTTTAGTGCGAGGACGTGGGGTTGGAGGTGTGAGAACTATTGCTGTATGGGATGTGGGGAAGTAGAAATGGTTAATTCATGTATATTTCCTCAGTGATAAGTTTTTTGGCAGCAATTAAAACATACATTTAAAGTATGATACAGTTGCTCATTCCAATACCCAGCAACTTTTTTTTTTTTTCTCTTTTTCTGGTGTATAAAGTGGATGAAAACCTCATTTATTGACTAGTGTGTATTTCTGGTGTTCATGTGGAATATTCAGGCTCTCTGTTGAACTGTTGGTGTTGTGTTTGTTTGTTTGTTTCATGTTTTGAGAACTGACAAAAGTTTAGCAATTCTGTGTGACAGAAAATATAAGATATGTTTGTTCTTTGTTCTTAAGTGTTATATTTTAGTCAGTCAACACATTGTCTGCAATTTGTTTAAAAAGACAGGTGGTAATAAAAGAGGTGTACTGTAAAGTGTTATGTGAACAAAGGTACTGTATTGGTAAGTCTAAAGCTTGTGAAAAACTTGTACTGTAAATAAAAGCACAGCAGTTACCATAGTAAAAGTTGAAATAACCCTCAGTTTGAGTGGTGATAGACTACCTTAAAAATTGTCTATTGTTGGAGCTACAAGAGGCTGTCAGACTTCACCACCAGAGACAATGCTTCTCAGACAGCATAGTACAGTAGTACTGTTACTGTACTCTATACCAATCTGCAATTAAGATCATGATGCAATTAAACAGTATGTATATTTAGTACATGATTTTTTTCTGTTATTTGAACACGAATTCTGTATATACTGTATAAGAGAATTATTTTCCATCCCTGTAATTTGAAAATAATGGAAGTGAATATAGATACAGCACTTTCTTAACAGTATTTTGCTATAACAATGTAAATATCTTCCACTTTATGTAAACAAGTGAGTGTTTTTTTATGTACATATTTTTGTATCTATATATATGGTATCTTATGTATATACTTGCCTTGATTGTATTATTATTATTATTATTATTATTATTATTGCTGCAACTTCTATTGTTGTAAATAAAACTTTTGTATGTACTTGTATCTTCAGTTTCCATGGATAATTATCAACTGCTGTTAGACCCCCCCCCAACCACACACACTGTGACACACACAGCCTCTTTTCAATACTGTAGATGGTGGCTGCCACTATTTGGTGGTGGGATGCTGTCAACACCGCACACAGGCCATTTATTCGTGGCAATCACAGACAGTTCCAGCATGAATGTCGGTGAGGTACTGTTATTACATATCTCGCCAAATAATCTGGAAATTATACTGTCATACAATGTTGGGCGGATCATCACTTTACATCTCTTACCAGAGGATGAGTTGCCTTCAATGGGAAGCCACAAACATGCAGTCATGTTGACACGAGAAAAAAGTTCGAGGAATTTTCCTATTTAACTTGACTATGGAAAGTGTTGTTGCACTGCTCAGATTTCCACAATTTTACACTCATACTCTTACAAAAAATGATTTAAAAAAATAATCAGGAGCCAAGCTGTCTCTTGAAGTCTGTTAAATTTGGTGATGATGCAACCTACAACTAATAACACAACCATCAACAATGTTACTGTATACTCGCGGTCAGAAGTTGTGTCCTGCTGCTGATCTTTGGTACGATGAATCGCTACTAACGAACTTTGATTATTCGAACAATTGTGTGTTGTAGGGAGACGCACCGTTGTTCGAACCTTCAAAGCCAGAGGTTGCTTGCGATTCATCTTGCCAGGGGATCGGGACACAACTTCTGACCGCGAGTGTACCATATCTTAACATTAACAGTCATCAGTGGGTAGCCAGTTAGCCACTGTGGTGTGGTGGCTAAAATGCACACAAGTCACCATTTTTTTTTTTTTTTTTTTTTTGGGGGGGGTCGCCACGAAAAATTTACTGGTGTGGGTTTTCATAGAATTCTACACGCGTTTCATTTCTCACCACGAAACAGTGGCACCGGACAGTTAAAAGTGGCCCATGTTGACACTAACTTAAATAATAAGTTAAATGCCTGTGGAGCATGACTCGTGCCTCGTGGTGTAAAAATACTGCTACGGTTTGGAAACGATTCGGCTATGTCTAGGAAATATAGAATTTAATTTGATGACAAAGCTATATAATGCCTTGAAATATCACATAATTATTTTCACTAATCACATGTGCCCTCAACCCTATCAATTGTTCAAAGGGAATTAAAAGGTTGAAAATAAACCGAATCTTGATGATCCGATGTAACTAACAGAGAACAACAACAGGTGTGATGGAGTGTAAGAAGTTGACATCATATATATTGGCTAATTTTAGCATATCTACACAAGGTAAGGACATATTACTTTGGTTTACTGTTTTATAAGATAGAATATAATGTGTACAAGTATAAACGGTGACTTGTAGACCGATAATAACATAAATATTATGGATTATAGTTCAGTTGGTTGATCAGGAGTGGCGGCCATTGTATATCTTTTATAGGATCAGCAGAGTACAAGTGTCACCCGCTCATTTTTTATTTACAGTATCTATTGTTTTACTTATTTATATATTTATTTATTTTATTCATGTCTTATTTATTTTTTTGCAGATATCTGTACAATATAATGGTTTCTTCTCGTTTCCGTCATGGCTGGTGAGTTGACTGCATGTGGTTTGTATTTGTCTGAAGTTTTTGTATGTGTTACCCATTGAAGTGATGACAAGGTATCCACAAGTAATTGATTAATATCTGTAATGTGTGTGTTGCAATGCCTATAATTGTGTTAACCCTCATCTTAACACTCATTGACGGAACAATCTAAAATATTACCATAACTTTTTGGGGCAACTGCGTAGTTCATGAATAATTTGAGGGCTATCGATGCCTCCAAAAAATTCCCCTAAATTAATTCCTTAATAGTGACGTTGAGGTAATTAATTTTGTCTCCTGGTATAGTTTGCAGGAATCAGTTGCCCTTCAGGTTATCAACAAGAAAGTCTACAATGAAACCCATAGATGTCCAAAGACTATATTGTAAAGACTAAACTTGATTGAGAAAAGTTTATCACCCCAAATTGTAAAGTTAAAAAAAAAAAAAAAGTCACCTGTCACCCTTTAACGAGCAAATTTTGGTATTGATAGTGGACACTTGAAAGGGACCACTGAAAAATGTACCATACCAGAGAGAGATTTGATTTATTGAGTGTTTTAGCTATGGTTTTTTGGGCAGTCTGTAAAACACTTAGCAAATGCTGTGTATGCTCTATCACATGTTATTTAGGAGTAGAGAAGCACAGGAAGTAGTAAGAGTGTTGATATGGGATAGAAATAGACACAGAAGGGGAGGAGAAAGATAAATTTTGACATTGTGGTTTAACTATAATATGATTTCTTAACCTTGGCAAAAAAATCACTGCTATAGTTCCTATCATTTATTAGTTTTATAGTAATAAACTTGGTGGTGCTTGGTGGTGAGAAGAAGTGAAAATGCAGTAGAGAAGAAAAAAGCATATAGAACATTACAGAGGAATGTGTCACAAGAAGTGAAAGTGGTGGAAGAGAGTATTTAGTGAATGTAAGAGGCAAGTGAAGAGAATGGTGAGTGAGAGTAAAAGGAGAGTGGATGAGGAGTTTGGTAGGAAACTGAAGAAAATAAGAAATTATTCTGGAAGGAGGTTAAAAGAGAAAGAGAAGGAAAGTTTGGTAGCGTGAGAATGAGGAGAGAGGATGGAGTTACTGTGAGTGGAAGTGAGGAAGTGGAAGAAATGTGGAAGAGGCGGTGGTGACATGCATGGGGATGGAGGTAGGTAGTAGACGACAGGGTGTACATGGAGAATTAGGAAGGAAAGAGGTTATGAAAGCAATAGAAAAGTTGAAGCTGGAAAAGGCACATTGGCCTGGAGGCAGGGAGAAGTGCCAGAGGATTGGAGAAGAGCAGTAATTGTACCTTTCTATAATGGGAAGGGGAGTAAGGATGAGTGTGGTAGCTAGAAAGACTGGCATTCTAGTGTCAGACAATATTAGATAACAAGATATAAAAACAAATTGAACAGTAAAAACAGACAGACAGATAGGCATACATATTAGGCTACAAGCAAAGCAGCACTTCCGCTAACATTCCGCTAGATTTAAGTTTCCTGTGAAAATAATTACACACCTTAGCTAGCAATTCTTAACCTTCTTTTTATCGGTAATAGGAACAGTATAGTGAAAATATTATTATGAGTACAAAGTGATATTGGAATGCATACAACAAAATAACCAATCATGACCAAGTTTGTGCTAGGAAAATCGTACGTGTAGCACAACTAGGTCGTATGCAAGAACAACTGTGGTTTTGACGATGGTGTGTTACTGGTGAGACGACTCTACTGTGTTTATACCGAGACATCGTACTGGTACCACGACATCGTATGTACCACGAATGTTTTTGAATATGGTCCAAAACTGATAATGCCAATTCAGCGCTTGACACATGGGATCTAACCTATATAACTCTATTCCCGAAATCTTTGCACGAAAAAAACAAACTAACGTGGCTTCATAATTCATACATAGTTGTGTTTCAAATATATTTTAGTGCAATAACGTAAACCACATTCCCACTATATCCAAGTCCAGTCCAGCTCATTTGTTTAAATTAATTAATATTTAGAGCTGCAGATATTCTGTACCATAATAGATTTTAGAATTCAATAACACCCACTAATGAAGATTTTTTTTTTTTTTTCAATATAATATACTTGGTAGGGCTTCCTTCATTTTAGTTATTTGAGGGGGGTCGGTTTTCCCATCTCGATCTATTTATTAATTAAGTATTTACTACGAGACGACTGTATGCCACCTAGCTATCATAACACATATATATAAAACCACAATAAGGTGAGTATAGTTACCCATTCACGACACTTTTCTAAACTGTGCAAAACAGTATAAATACCCCATTTTAAAATTATTCCCGTACTATATCTAAGACAGGTGAGAGTGCTCCGTTGGCAACGCTGAAAAATGTATAGCCACCACCAGCTGTATGTATTGTTGACATCCATATCAATGTTGCCAAATATGGAGAATTTTCCCTAGACAAAGAATTTGAGGTATCATTGTCAAGAGTAAATGGAGAAATTTCTACCAGGCGAAATATAAAGATGGCAAATATACAAATATATTCAAGAGTATAAACAGGGAATTTGTGAGGAAAAATTGAAATTGATGGTAATATACGTCTGGGACCCACACTCTAACAATAATATCAATAAATTAGAGTCCATACAAAATACAACTGGAAAATGGGCCAGACGTCGTGATTACAAGCACACTACATCAATCACTTTAATTGCTTAATAAAGACACAAAACTAGACCCATTGACAGCACCAAGACAGACAACAGATGATACACAAAATCATAAACAAGTTATTTGACAAAGACATATCTACACCCTACAAGTATACGATCCTTGGTGATCCTTGATGTTACCCATGAGTGACCCTCTGCGGAAGTCAGCGGGACCCACAACTTGTACCTGAAGTATACACTAAACAGGAAATTTGTGAGGTAAAGAGGGAAATTCTTATGTTAAAGTTGTGGAAATTTTGTGCCTCTGACCTGGCAACACTGCTGGAGAGAGACGACGAGTGTTGTTGTTTGATGGTTGTGTTGTTGTAGTGGTGTGTTGTTGTGCTAGGCCTATGTCGAGATACAGGATATTCTCACCTACCAGGGCGTCAGGTGAGCCAGGGGAAGGGGAGTCAGGTGAATAAAGCAAGGGGAAAGGAGGTGAAAATAAAGGAAAGGAAAAAGTTAAAAAAAATAAAGATGACTAAATTTTACAGGACAGACAGTGAGGTTGACTTACGGAAATGTACATGACGTTTTGTTACTTATATATTATCTTTATAAGCAAAATAAAGTAAATAAGTAATGAGGGGACGGTTTGAGTCAGTATTATTATTATTATTATTATATATTATTTCAGTTATTAATTAAGTTTGTGAAAGAGAGGGAAAAATAATTATAATAGGTTGGAGCTCACCCATCATTACGTTGGTACCCATTCTTACTTTAATGTTGGGGTGTGTTATATAGGGGACACACAGACAGAAGTGAAGGCAGTAAGTGCTTGACCTGACTTATACGTATGTAAAACACCTTAGGGACACATACACACACAGACAGAGGGGTAAAGGCAGTGTTGTGTGACCTGACCTATATACACATCACATGGGAATTGTTGCATACGTGTGTGGAACAGGATATAATTTAAGTAGGGATGAGTGTATGATGAGTAGGTTAGTTTGAGAGAGAGAGAGAATCCAGTTAGAGTGCATTGTGTGAGAGAGAGGATATACAGTTGTGGTAATTGACTGACCTTGATGTGGTTTTGTCCCACCTTCCTTCTTCTCAAACAAAGAGCCACACCAGCCACACATTTATCTTTCACATTGGTGTCTCCAAGGGTGTAGTTATGGCCTCATCTTCTGTATTAATGGGATAGTACAGGGTTTGTTAAATCAGGAGTAATTGATTCCTCCAAACTATTCCAAGCAATAGCCCACCATTATCTGTGTTTTATATTGAATGTTTAACAGCTGGCAGTTTTCAGTATACTACTAATATACGGTACATTATCTCATACATATAATAGAAATACTTATAAATCCAATTATTTGATGTAGAAAAATACTGTATTTACCCCAGTTATATATATACTGTACTGTACAAGTAATTTTGTACATAACTCAAAAATTATTTCTAACTCCACACACAGATTGGTATAGTATATAAAAGTTCACATTCTGTTTAATCACTACTGAGTAATAATAATGGTGCCACAAAACTGTTATAAAGTTTCCCTGGCCAAAACATATCATGAAGTGTCACTGAGGTCCACATGGATAATTCAGTTTTACTCTTGAAGTGTTAGCCATTGCATTGTTTTGAAAAGGTGCATGCTTTCAGTGACATTGATTATATAATAGGCCTTCTATATAACGCTTATCAGAGATCAGTTACTTTGTATGGTCAATGAATAAAAGAACCCTTGTAAAACATTTGTTGATCTTCAATGAGGGACCGAGCCTTAAATAAAGTGCTATTCTTGCTATACAGTATCAAGGAATTAATATACAGTATTCAGTTCATGTCACTGAGTCTTCTTTTCTACCCTGTGTTGGATTTGCTGGTGCTTCACTGCCAAATCTCGGGTATTACTTATCAGCCAATTACAGTTAACCTTTATGTTATCAACTGTATATTTTTATCCTCAGCCAGAAAAAAGAAGTACCGGTATATAACAGAAGGCTCATGATATGTTATTTTGTATTGTTTCTTCTGAATCTTTCACACTTGCACTGGTTTTTGTTTGAGCATTGTGTGTATGTGTGTGTTGTTTTCAGTCACATATATCTGAATAACAGGTCTTCACTTACAAGCTACAGAAGTTGGCAGAAGACTGAGGTAACAGTGAATGTTTTGTGGCACCAGGTAGCCTTAGATGAGGTACTGTACTGTAGCCATCCGGTGCACTCCTAACGCATCTCCCCCTTACATGCCTTTCATAACATAAACATTTACATCACCATCCAATTCACCACTTCCTCCCCACTCTACTACTCTTCGTACATTTCTACCTCCCTGGCTTTCCACCATTTTCTCATGCTTGTCTCCCTTCTTTCTAACTATCATACATTTCTACCTCCTTCACTTTCCATGTGTTTGCCTCCCTTCTTTCTTAAGCTCTCTTTATTTCCACCTTTGTTTCACCACATTCATACCTCCTCCACACATTATGGTATATCACTCCTTCGCCTTTTCATTACCCAGTTTTTACCTTCCTCATGTCCTTGGTCATTCTCAAGCCAGTCTCAAACTCAAGGATCACCACCACCACAAAGCACTATTAGCATTCATATCTCAACACTGCAGTAGTTTCCTCATTCTTGTATCTCTGCTGTATTGCACAATGAGATATACTATATAGTGTATACCCACTTCTTGTGTTCTTAGTAATATGCCTCACGATCCAACTGGCATGATCTATATTGTTTATTATTTAACTGACAAAAATGTACCAGCTCCCATATCAAATTTCTTAGTTCTATTGATAAGTGAAATGAAATCCAAGACAGATAACAATAAACCAGAAATTACACAATTATATACATTACTTATCTGCAACTTATAAACACTGAATGTATGCCAAACATTTATCTTGGATCATATTACTGTAATATGAAGGGAAATGGTGCATTTTTGCTTGGATAATTAAAACACTGGTCTGCATCTGTACTATACATACTGAATTTTTTTTAATGTTGTTGTACAGTACTTACCTAACCTCATATAAAGTAACCACTGTTAACAAAAAAACATACACTAGGGGTTTTGTTCTGGTGATTCCCCACGTGGGTATGAACAAGATGTGGATAAGTAGTGGCAAGTCTTCACCTCAGGATATGGGGAGGGGGAACCCACATTGTCTCTCTCTCTTTCTCTCTATTTATCATTTGGGTGACAGGAAGGGCTTTAGATATGGGTGTCAATTCCCCAATTTCTGTGTAATAACAAGGGTTTGTGTCACTCCCAAGAACTACCCATACTGTACAGGTATTTAGGAAGGAAATTGAGAAGTTTAGAATATCATCAACCGCAGTGACATTGGTTGACGATGAATAAGCAACATGGCAAGAATAGATGATGGACACCTTCCCTTGATGTTGTATTGTTGAGTTCGACGGACAGGAAAATAAGGGAATTCCTCTCATTCAAGTGTGGTGTGTGGAAATGACCAGCGGTGACTATGTGTGTGGTGAGTGAGTTCAATAATGGTTGGATGGTGATTTTGAGAAATTACTGACTGTACTGTTGTTTGTGTAATGATGTTTGTGTAAAGTGATGAGATGATGACATTGTGGTGAATAAATTGATGGTTGGATGATGATTGCATTGTATGAGAGGTGAGAAGGGAAACTGATAAATGATAAAGGGGAGAACATGCAAGGAAATCCATGAACTCTGAGAGGACAATGACTTTAATATACCATTGTACAGTTTTAATTGGCTATAATTATATATACATTGTGATGTCTTTCTGGACTGTCAAGAGGATCGATGAAGTTTCTTAGTACAGTATATATAAAAATAAAACTTTTGAGAAAATTATAAAACTGTTCAAAAATAAAAAAAGGTCGATTCCATGGTGATTCCGTGACAATGTATTTTATGTTACAAATGTCGGTTAGATAAGAGTTAACATCTTCACTATTAACTGGAAGAGACATTGCCCTTTATATTTAGCAGAGATAGGTATTATCATCTTCACTACCCGGTGTGACATCATGATAAAGTGTTAACATCTTCAGTATTAAGTGGAAGAGACATTGCCCTTTATATTTAGCAGAGATAAGTATCAACATCTTCACTACCTGGTGTAACATCTGATTGAAGGGGCGAGCGCAGCGAGCAGCGCCGCAGGCAAAAGCGGTGGGCGAAGCCCAGTGCTTGAGTTTTATTTAAAATTAAATTTATGTAGATATATAACAGACATGATCTGAAGCAAGGGTAAAGATGTACGTATGTACAGTATATACAATATGGGTAATAGTGATAATGTCCTCTGAAGCCATAGTGAAGATGTATGTATGGGTAGTAATGATATCTGATATGAAGTAGTGGTGATGATGGCTGGATGGTCCCTCCCACACAGACATCTGATCTTCATGCATCCACCAATGGTGTCATAATAGGCAGGGTTAGTTTCAGGAAGGGCATCAGGCCGTACATCCATCTGCCAAAACTCAGTCCCATCAGCACCGTAGAAAAGGGAAAAGATGTAAAAGAAGAATGGGTTAGGTTGACTATAACTAGAATAGGCAAGATGGGAGGTAACTTATCCTGGGAAGCTAGAGTACCACGAGAATGACAAAGTCGAGCAATATTATGCAAGGTGAGATTAAACATTCTGTGATTATTTTTAGTGCAGGAGTAGGACAGTGAAAAAAAATTACTAGTTCAGAGAGTGCAATCAGTTATTTTGGTTAGCACAAGAATAGAATAATATAACTGAAAGAAATGGAGTGATGAGAAGGTGCAGTCAGGTGGTTTGTGTAAAAAAAATCAAAAGGTGAGAGTATTTTCCTTTTAACTAGAGTAGAGGAGTAGCACTATAGTTAATAAAAACGTATAGTTAGATGAAAAAGGTGTGAGTATTTCTAAACTAAAGGAGTAACACTATGATTAATAAAAAAAAATACAATGAGATCAAAAAGGTGCGAGCCATCCATTTTGACAGGGTTTCTATGAATGTCGGAAGGCTTGAGGTCGTGTGCGGTGCCGTTCACCAGCTGCTTGGGGCCCGCTGGATGCCAAGACGACAGCAACGACGACTTCGCCATGGCGCGTCAGCCTGTCATACTCAATGTGTACGATATGGTGAGTGGATAACCATGTGTTGGGTCATCTTTTAGCGCTTTTTGTAGGAAGCTAGATATCAGCTGGTTTTGATTAGTTTCAAGTGTATTATGCTGTACATACCTGTTTATATCTTGCAAATGCTGTGCTGTACTGAAATTGCCAGTACAGTACAGTACGTATAACAAAATGCAATTTGTGACATAATTAGTATTAGTCCTGCTGTGAGGGATAAAGATTGCATACACTATAATATACAGTACGTACTTAATTTTAGTAAACCAGGTACAATAGTTTGTCAGTGTAATGTGTGCAGATCATTTTGAATTGTTATTTAAGTACAGTTTATTCAAAGCAGTGTGAGAGTTAAAAAGAATCGAGTTCATATTGTCTCTCGTCATGTTTCAGTACTGGATCAACGAGTACACTTCCTCCATTGGGCTTGGGGTCTTCCATTCCGGCGTTGAGATATACGGTACAGGTGAGTTATACGAGACACTGCTGCCAAGTTACAATGTTATGATTTAAATTGACTAAGGGTTAACACAAAATTTCAGTACCAAGATGAAAATGAGAGAAATAGATTATAATTTGAATTTATAGTAGACAAAATTAAGTATGTTGGGTACAGTATTATGATCTTGGGGTCTTGGATTTGCAAGTGATACTCAGTTCCCAAATAATTATTTACCACTATACTGTATATGGTAATTGAGGACAGACTGAATACAGACCTACTTTTTTCCTTTTGACCTATATGACATGACAACAGAACATGTTATAATTTTTAAATTATTTTGAAGCATTTCTTCACTCCCTTACCCTTGTATAGTGGTACTAGTGGTAGAGAGGGGAGTGTGTGGGAACTATCGAGGAATATGTCTCCTTAGTGTAGTGGGGAAGGTGTATTGTAGGGTAGTGATTGAAAGAGTGAGAGAGAGGACAGAGAAATGGGTGGAGAGGAGCAGGGTGGGTTTAGGAAGGGAAGAGGGTGTGTGGACCAGATATTCTCCTTGAGGTGTATTGTGGAAAAATGTCTGGAGAAGGGACAGAAGGTGTATGCTGCATTTATGGATTTGGAGAAGGCGTATGACAGAATTGATCGAGAAGGTCTATGGAAAGTACTGAGAATATATGGAGTGCCTGGGAAGTTATTGAGGGCAGTGAAGAGTTTATATGAGGGTGCAATAACTGCAGTGAGGGTAGAGAGTGAGCAGAGTGAGTTCTTTGAATTGAATGTTGGGTTAAAGCAAGGTTGTGTAATGTCCCCGTGGTTGTTCGGTGTATATATGGATGGAGTCATGAAAGAGATACAGGGAAGAGCAGTGGATGTTGGTGTTCCCATGATGGGGGAGGAGAGTGAGTGGAAGCTGCCTGTGCTGCTGTTTGCTGACGATACAGTACTGGTGAGTGACAATGAGTGGGAGTTGCAGGATCTGGTGAACATGTTTGGAACTGTGTGCGAGAGACGAAATTTGAAGGTAAATGTGGGAAAGAGCAAAGTTTTGGTCTTTGAGAGAGGGGCAGCCACAGACTGTGAGGTGAGGTTGAATGGCCAGGTTATGGCGAATGTCAGCTCATTTAAGTATCTGGGCAGTGTGATGAGTAAAAATGGAGGTTTGGAGGATGAGATGCAGGAGAGGGTACAACAGGGCAAGAGGGTTGTAGGAACGCTGAAGTCAGTGACAAGGAATAGGGCGATGAGTATGGAAGTGAAGAAGACCCTGAATGATAGTGTTGTAATCCCAACACTGATATATGGGAGTGAAGCGTTGACGATGACAAGAGTGAGAGATGTGGAAATGAGTTACCTGAGAAGCTCCTGTGGATGTGCTGGAGAGTGTGAAGAGGAACACCTTGAGGTGGTTTGGTCATATAGAACGTATGGGGAGCGAGAGATTGGTCAAGAAGGTGTATGAGAGTGAGGTGGAGGGGAAGAGGCAGACCGAGAACGAGATGGAAGGATGGAGTTAGGAAGTATATGAGTGAAGGAGGTGTTGGGTGGGAGGAAGGATGCCAGTTGGCAAGGGATAAGAATGCATGGAGGCATTTCATTTGTGGCCACCCCCCCAGGGATTAAGGCATCTGGCAATAGATAGATAGATTTCTTTACAACATTTTATCAGTTTTCATCAATTCTTTCTTCTTCCCTGTCCTCTCTCCCGATTATCCCCGGGGCAGAGTTTGCTTACGGTGGACACCCATACCCGTTCTCTGGAGTGTTCGAGATCACCCCTAGAGATGCGGACGACCTTGGTGACCAGTTCAAGTTTAAGTAAGTTACACCTATAGGCTTAACTATCTCAAATGGTTCAAGTACAGTAGTCCCTTGATATAATATTAATTTTAGCACTGTTCTGTTAATACTGAGTCAGTAATTAATCTGTATGATAATGAATAACAGAAGCCTGTGAATGAATATAGTTGGTGGTCTTATAATGAGTAACTGAATTAATGTAAAATGAAGTTATGGATAGTAATATCTATTAATTTTCTATTGAAGGCCTACAATACAGTATATCAATGCCACCATAAATATATGGCCTAAGTCTTTTTTGTGTAAGAGCCTATGGTATATACTAATGCACCAATGTGACCGCAGGCAGAGCATCCACCTCGGGTACACAGACTTCACTGAGGAGGACAGTAAACGCATCGTGGTCGAACTGGGCAAGGAGTTTCGGGGCGACCGTTACCACCTCATGAATAAGAACTGTAACCACTTCTCCTCGGCCCTCACACAGGTAATGTCATGATCTTCTCATTACCAGTCGTTTAATCTTCTGTGTCAACAATGTAACACACCATCATCATCTTTTATTAATGCCACCATCTTCCTCACTGAAAGTCACCTCAAACTTTACTCAAAAAATTCCCCAAACAATCTTTTTCTCATTCTATTCTTTTTCCATTCATAACTCCCTCATTTTAGTTTCTTTCCATTTATAACTTGCTCCTTGTTTTTGCGGGGCATGATTTTCATTGTCCATCAACAGATCCTGGTGGGGCGTGAGATTCCAACGTGGGTGAACCGACTGGCGTACGTGTCGTCGTGTGTGCCCTTCCTCCAGCGGTGCCTTCCCCGGGAGTGGCTAACTCCAGTGGCCCTCCAGCAGACCATTGACCGGCCCTCTCCAGATTCCCCGACCTCTGCTGCATCTGCCCAGGCAGCCACAGCTGCCACCCCACCTCAGGAAACCTCCGACTCCACCCCGAGGGATCGCTCCGCCACCGCCACTCCGAGAAACCCACGCTGCCCATCATCACACTCACGTTTCTCCTTATAACTCCTCCTGCTGTGGTATCCCTGCTCCAGCCCCCGTCCTCCTCCTCTTCTACACAACAACAGTCCTACATGCCCCTTATGATGATTTTTGTAACTTCCAAGAGGCCACCGCGTTTTTTGTATTCCCCGAGAGGCCCCGAGGCAGGTCCCTGGGGCACAGGGCAGGAAGCAGTAGGGCAGGACAGGGGGAACCACTCATTTAGTCTCCCAGCAGTGTGGATATTCACAACTTATGCGTACATGTTGGTTGGGTAGGTCGAGTGGACACCAAATGACAGAATAGATGCAAGCAGCACACACAAAGGCACCATTGTATAGCCGAGGCTTTCCTTGATGGTGCTGGGCATTACCCTGGGGCTCAATGATGTGCCACCACTCACTGACTAACAAGTACAGTCAGATCGGTGGTTCAACTCTGGACAGTTGTGTGTGTGTGTGTCATTGTAATGTGAAAGGTAATCATATTCGTTATTTTACTTGGGAGTGAATCTGTTATTGCAGTCGCCAAGAGAACTGCATGTGGTGGAATCCTTGGCTGTTGTGATGAAATGATGGTGATCAGTGATGTGATTGTTCACAGACTTTTAAATCAGTGTCGTGATTTGCGTGAAAATATGTGCAGAGTTGGACATGACAGTGTGTATCCCAAGAAGATGGCTGGGAGGTGTATTATTTTTTATACACAATCTCGAGTCACATTTCATCACACCTAGAGAGAATGTGCTGCAATCCATGTCTTTACAGGCTACCATATAGTTTTGATATATATATATATAAAAAAAATGAGCTAATTAAAAAAATGTCATGTTTTAATATTAATGTTTGACATCAGGTCTTGAACTAACAAAAGAGTCCTGAAATTCTTCATAGAGTTAAGTCAGCAATTCCCCTTTCTCTGCCGAACTGGAGAGTCCAACAAACTAAAAAAGGGACTTCATTATTTACCTCTACAAATAAGTTGGAAAGCAGGCGTGGATTTTTTATGAACAATCCCTTCTGCCTTTCTCTCTCGTTCTGTCTCTGTCGTTTTCTCTCTCCCTTCGTAAGTGCCATAACGACAACAACCCCACATTTTCATATCTCATCAGCAGAGCGAGTGTGTGCATATGCGTGTGTTTGATATGCGTGTATGGAAAATCTCGAGCAGCCAGACAGTGGCCTCGTTCTTTGTTTAACGGGCATGAGGGAATGGTTTATATATATACCCAAGTGTGCAAAACTCTTCAAGTGCTAGTCAGTTCCCCATTTCAGATTTTAAAAATATATAAGTTCTTTTGGTCATTGTTTTTAATATCTCTCCATTCCAAATTATGCTCTTCAATTTTTGTCTCATTCATCATCTTTTGGAAAATATTCCTCCTTATCCCTGCTCTTTTTCTTTTCAGTAATATTAAAACTTGCAATGCTTTTTGTTGAAGCTGACCACAACTAGATAACCACCTGGCACTTGAATTTCAAAGTTATGACCCAACAATATCTGGTTTCTCTTGTTTTCCCAAAGTAAAACTGGCTCATGCAGAAATGAAACTTAAAAAACAAAAACAAATATATATATATACTGACCTCATATAATGAATGATATATAATACTGTATACATATACATATATTTTTGCTAAATATTAATAGTCCACCTAACTGTCCATGCTACAACTCAAAACTTTCCCTGGAGTGTGTAGCTTAGCTTTTGGGTTAGCTTTTCATCAGGTTACCTAGCTTGCTGTCAGGTTGGCATAGGATCTGCCAAGCTAGGTTTTCAAGTTTGGGTAGCTATGTGTTTCATTAATAACATTAGACCCCATCAGATAAGGTTAGACAGTGGTGTTTGAGTAGGGCAGGCAAAATTGATTCTAGGATGTAGTTTTAGGTACAGTACTGTAACAAGTCTAGTAACATTCATTACATTGTTGTAAAGTATAAGCAGACAGCAATTCTAAACACAATGAACAAGCATCATTATATTCCTTGTTGCTCTCTCTGTTTACACTGTTATTCTTTACCCACATGGGGCTGCATAATAATAATATTAACGGATTATTTACAGTCTCCCAGATCTGATTCCCACAATCTGGACTAAACCTACACATATAATTTAATATTATGTACATTTGCATTTGTGAATATTGTCTCGTCTCATACTCTACGTTAACTCTAGCCAACCTGTATCCGATCTACATTATGTTGGATGGGAAAAACAAATTTAGTATCAACCATGTTCATACATGAAAACATCCATCTCTGTTTTTTAACCTGTGCTTGGACTGTTTAACCGTACTTCTTTTTTTATATGTGTAAACTAAACTTTTCTTGGTGCTTGGTGGATTGTGTTTGGGAGCGTTTCACTGTAGAGGAGGTTAGGGTAGACTAGACTACAGTACCCTTCAGCCGGTATTGTATGATCTGTTGTGTCGATTAAGATTATTTTGAGGTGGGTCGGTGGGAGGGATGTTAAGGTGATTTAGTGAAGTAGTAAGATCATGTTAGGAAAGGCATCTCATCACTAGGATATTACATACTTATTTTCCATTGACCTGATGTCTGTGTTATGGAGGCTATGTTAGATAAGACTTACAATTTATACACCGTATCTCTACCATGCAGAGTTATACCTAATGAATGAAAAGTTAGAACCTGCAGCATTACTTACCATACCAGCTACTTACACAGTTGGCGGTACATGTATTATCTATTTTTAAGGAGAATATGATCTGTGAATACCCTCTATTCCATAATACCAGTGACCATGTGTACAAGAGTATATAGTGAAGCATGGTGGTGGTGGTGTGATCTGTTAAGTGTTGCGGCAAGATAGTGATCATATCCCTGTTAATTCAGTACAATATAATTATGTAACTTCCATGACAAACATTCAACAAGTTTAAGTTCCTCCTGTTCAAATATTGATTTCTATATAATAGTAATTTGATTAATTCTTAATGTCAGGCAACACAGGCCATGTAACAAACAAACACAGAATGATCTCAGCCTCCCTCATTATACATTCCCAGATGTGTCAGTGGGAGGTGACTGTTTTGTACATCAAAAACACAAGCTAAAATATTCAAGAAAACTCCTAAACTGTCAAGAGAGAAATTGTTTGTTCTTGAGGAACTGTGAAAAGGGGAACAATAATTCTTGTAACAGAAATAGGCAGTCATTTGAAATGTTGGGGAGAACAAATTCAATGACTTATATACTTAATGGAAAATTGGTTTCATATTACAATAGTGTAATTGCAAATATTGACAAGTGAAAATATTATAAAAAGAGCTTAAGCCAACATATATTTCACACAGTAGGTATGTGATTTTATATATTTTTTCTGTCTTTGTATTATATTTCAAATCTTTTGTATGGACAGAGGGGGTATCCAGACATTAACCTCTAGATTGTATGAACTCTCTGGTGTGCAGTTGATTTAAAATTGCCGGGAGCACAGATACAAACAGTGCAGAATCTTGCCCAAATATAATAGTTACACTATGACATCCCGAATTGATACTGCCAGTCATTATTATGCTACCGTCCTATAGCGTGTGTTGTTGTTACAATGTTTCGCTTTATTTCGCTGCTACAGTTTGATCTTTATATAATTTTAAAATTTGCACATCAGTTGTATTTCCTCTGGTAAATATGGTCACATTTTTTCATTCACTGCTGCTGCATTATAAATTGGTTCGTCTATTTAAATGGATTTACTTTGTATGTTATGTTAATGTTCTTTCTTTCTTTCTATACTTAACCATGTTTGCTATTACCATCCCTGTGGTGGTTTTAGGATTTTGTTCAGCTGTTAATTTACATTTTATATGAGTTTTTTAAGTGCATGTCTGAATAAATTTGTAGAACTTTTAAGTTTATAGAGATTATTTTACCTCAGTTGCTGCATAATGAATATATTGTTATTTTTTTGTCTATCATTTCTCAGTTTGTTTTATTTAGTTATTTTTTTGGTTTAATATATGCTATATCTTAAATTCTCAAATCTCGCATATAGAAATGAAGCATCTCTTATTAAAAAAAGCACAGCTCAGCTTCCTGTTTGCCGTTATATAATCTGCAATTTATGTTTGTCAAGTCATTGCTGCTTAAATTTAGGGGCCATATTCAAGAACATTTGTGGTGCATAGGATGGTGTGGTACTGGTACAATGGTTCCATAGACAAACAACAGAGCTGTCATACAGTACCACACCATCGTATACACCATGGATGTTCTTGAAGACGTCTCTAGGAACTAACATGCAATTCATTTTTAATTTTGCTGGGAACATCGTATGAAGTAAACAAATGTAAAATACAGTCCTCTATCAAGTACTGAGAAACATGAAAAGAAGTGGAATGGATAGGTTATATTGATTCTACATGTAATCAATTATAAATCATATCATTATCCAACAACATACTCTGTAACAATAGAGGGAAGAATGACACTATATTGCCACAATCAACAACCTTGAAATGTGGTGAAGGACTTGTGCCCAATCACAGGCTCCTTAAGGTCTAAATATCAGCTGCAAGGGAGCTGGTGCATTTTTACCAGCTTACAAAATATTGTACTTCTATAGAAAAATAAAATGAGTACCTGGCCTAAGAGGTACTGTGACAGGACAAGGAAATAGACTAAATAAAAGGGGATCAATGAACGTACACTACTCGTAAAAGTTTCTGATTAATTCCAAAGCAGCTCCTTCCTTCCTTTCTCGGCATCTTGGACTATTTACATGGCTTTTGTTGTATGGTACGAGAACATCATTCTATCAATATCAACAGTGGATTCCTAAGATAGGAAACTGTTACACTGCCAAAGATGTTCCCTTTCTCTTGCCTGGCTAGGGAAGGGAGGAGCTGACTGGATAAAATGCACCGGCTCAAATAAGTGATGGGAGAGTAGTCAGAAGTGTTTCATTGCTACATGTTAATGAATATTAATAATCATTATTGTATAACCATATGTACTCACTACCTGTAATGGTTATAATACTCATTACAATATCTGGATATACAAATGGGAATACAGGTACAGTATGCCAAGGACGGGGCTCACTATAAAATGCCAGGTTATAAAAAGGAAACCGCAGAACTGAGGGATTAAATAATAAATAAATGAAAATACAAGCAACATAAATTAATACTGTACAATAAACAAGAGTACAGTTTGGGAGTCAGCCCTGGAGGTGACTAATATCATCCCCCCTCCCCCCCAAGAGCCAACTCACCATAATAACACAAGTGCACCAAAACCACAACACAATATTCCCAATGTAAAGTAAATGCCTCTGGTTTACTTCATGGAGGGGAAAGAACCAGGGTGAGGTTGAGATTATGACTTTTGATGACAGAACAGTACGTATACTGTACGTACATACTGTAGGTGGTTTGGGTGAAAATACATTAGTGGGTTAATTGGGTACCTGTTGTAGAACATTATTGAAGGTCAGGTTAGAGAAACTTATGAGATCACACTGTACACTGCTTCACCTCACATTAACTAACTTTTGGTCTATTGTTGCTTCCTCTTATGTTTGTTAAAATCCTTCACTCTAGATTTCTAGAGAAAATAATTTTAAAAAGGATTTTTAAAGGATTTTAAACAACTTGTGCATTATAATAAGTTGCTTTGTCTATTTGGCAGTGGATGGCATTAGCCTGCAAAATAATTTGGGGATCTTTAATGAGGGAATGAGCACAGAATGAAGAAGTCGACAAAAACATAAATTTGTGTTTTTCAAGAGTAATGCAGTAACAGATGTTTTTTATGTGTACAGTATTAGCAAATCATGGTATACTGTACATAGTATCTGGTAAGAAAGATAAATTTAATGGTAATAATAATAATACTGTCCTGTATCGCCATCAGTGTGAGCAACGTCAAGTGTTTGTGTTATGTCTCTTACATCGTGTCGAGTTGTGGACAAAATTCTCGCATCATATCATTTCAAAATTGCTTCCTTCCATTATCTACATTCAGTACTGTACATGTGATTTCCCCCCTTAAATATAGCTCTCCTCATCATTTACTTCACCTCTCTTTGAATCTACATTTATTACTGCTTATTCATCAGCATAATATTTACAAAATATTTTGCCATGGTCATCTTCACCAGGAATTGTTAACTTTTTATTCAGTCATCCAAACATTAGACAAACTATTCAGCCATTCACCACACATTGTCCCTTGCATGTCCAAGATTTTCTTATATACGTAACAATTGGCAGAAACAGTCCCTCCATTTTTTCTTCTCCCAAATTAGAATATAGTAAGTCTTTTTGCTATTAATCAGTACACATATCTACCCTAACTCTTTGGGGCTGCTCAGCCAGACAGCTTGAGAAACTTCAACAACAACCTTAACTCTTCCAATGCTTTCATAGCAGTATGATATTCAGGATCGTCTTTCCTCTCTCTTTGAAAAGTTTTAGATTCTTCACTGATAAAGTTAGAGGCTGAGGGTAATTCCTTTTCTAGTAGGTTTATATAAAGTGTTTGTTTTGTGAGTGTACTGTAAGTTTGTGTGTGTGGAGAAAATTCTTTTAGTTTTTTCTCATCTGCTGTTAGTCAATTAAATATACAAGGGCAGTGAAAAAGTAGTGATCTTGTACTGCAAACGAACCAGAATATCAGTCTTGAGTGTGGAGGAATGTCTTAAAGTTTCATCTTATCTCTTCTTTTCTCTCATCTGCTACTAGTAGTGAAGAAATAAACCCATTACTCAAACAAAGGTGAACCCATCTCCCGTGAATGTACTGTACAGTATGTATATGATGATATTGAGTTTTGAGTGCATGTGAAACGCTGGTTACTGCGTTACAAAGGGGTTACATGTACTGTATATTACGTGCTAATATTTTTGTCCAAATATGCAAAATGATAAAAAGCATTTTCTATGTACAGCAAGTAGTAGATGAAGGTCATACAGTATTTAGTAGTTAAGAGGAGGAACTTGTTTGAGATATATACATATATATATATATATATTAGATTAAGATGTGCAGTGACCTGTATATGCAATTTCATATTCTGGATTATGTGTGTGTAAGAAACTATGTATTGTGTGTATAGTATGGGAAAAAACCACTACTATTTCACTCAGTGATGGATATTGTTAGGGTAAGGAGTGTATTGCAGGGGCAGACAAAATCTTTTATCTTTTAGATCATTTAGCCTATATGATTATGAATACAAAAAGCCTGGGAAAATATATGGTGCTCTTCATTGAGGGACTGATTGTAAAATGGAAGAGGTGGATACAAGTACAGTACAGTACTGTACAGTATTCATGTTATATCACTGAGGGACCGAGTGAAAAATGGAAGTGGTGGATACAAGTATTTTTTTTCTTGTTATTTTAAGGGTCTACTGTACCACATTTAACCTGAACATAAAGACTGACTTCATTAGCTACAATGTACAATATTGTAGGCTGCCTTTCCAAAGACTCCAATTGCTACTGACTTTATGGGGAGGATGTCTTTTTGGTAAATTGGAGTGCTTCTGATTCCTCCAAAATTTACCACAAAACACATCCCCTATTAGTATCATTCAAGTTGTCTGTTTCCTGGTATAGTTTGGAGGAATCAGAAACCTTCCAATTAACCAACAAGAGAACCTCCCCTTAAATTGTAAAGGGTGGGATCTGTCATGTTGTCAGCTAATCCGAGATTATACTGGTCTTAAAATTTTCTTGGCTGATGATTCAGTCATAGAAATGGCACCTGTACAGTACTGCTTGTATGATAGTGTCAATGGATATGTGTATTTATAAGATTCAGAATGGAAGCTGTGATTATTCTTTATAAACACAATCAATCAAATATGACGTTCCTTTATTCATATGCTTATCATGGGTAGCCAGTGACAAAAGTACTTCACAGGTGCCATATTAACCATACTAGATCCTCATCTGAGAAAACAACAAGGACAGTATAGTTATTTCTCCAAACTATACCAGGAAATACAATCCCTCACTCTAGATGCTGTTTCCTGGCATACTGTACAACCCTTTACTCTACCAGCTATGGACGTTTGCCAACAGCTAAGTAAAGACTGACTACTGTAATGTACATATTGTCATCTTCATAAAGGTGACCGGCAAGGACTGTGCACTTTACTGAAAACAATGAAAACACAGACACCCTTTTCCAAACATTGTATGTATTGGTTTGTTTGTATGGGCGAGTGTTTCAGTGACCTGCGTGCAATTTCTTTTGAAACAATTATTATTTCTGTGCTTCTTATGGCCTTGACTGTGCTATATATATTGCATTCGACTACTACTACTGTACTGTACAACCACTACTGTTACTACTATGAACTACTACTACAACTACTCTTCTTACTTACTACCCATTTCAAGGACTGTTTTGCCATTAATAAGTGTATAATGTAAAAAAAAAAAACATATATAAGATAATATGACGTCCATTACCCTTTAGAGAATAATGAGCGCTGGGGTGGTAAACATTAGGAGCACCTTAGTTGACGCTAGACTTTTGTTTCTCTTTATCTCATCCCACTCGATTGACGTACATGTGTACACGTGGCTGGTGTTACTATTTTCACACACCTGTTTTTCTTTTTTTGTTAGGTACAGCTTCAGTGGGGTAATACCGACCACTCTGATGAACTTCGTATCATGTCTCATACAAATTTGTGTATGGTGGCAAAAAATGTAATTCATCACACACTAGGGTATATTATAATCTTGTACAGTAATGTAAACCTTCACTATACAGTACTGTACATTGTGGTTTCAATCTAGAAATGTATCATAATTCACATATGTATGTAATAAGCTCAAAGATAAAACCCTAATGCTAAAGAAGAATTAAATTACTAATTACAGTACCAAATTTATGACTGAATAGTAAATTTAGTCCTCACCTTGCTCAACGTAGAATAATTATGCGAGATGGTAACCCGTACAGATGGGGAAGACATCAGGGTGGTCAACAACTCCAGCTGAAACTTTACGGGAGGGAAGAAGGACGGTCGATATTGCTTCTGAAAGCCTCAGATTGTCTGTGAACAATTTTATAACATTTAAGTTTTCTCACAATCATTACATAAATATTGAGCTATAAATTATTTCATTCTAATACACTGACCACAAAAAAATGTTTTCTCTCATCAAGCAGTACAGAAAACCTTTAACTGTGTAATGTACAATGAAAGACATGAGTTGTATTAGTTTTATCTAATATTTAATTATGGTATGAGCTATGTGGAATCCAGGTCATATTTACAAACTGATTAGGTTGACTTGGTTGATATTTATCAGATGTTATAATCAGTATTCTGGTCACAGCTTTTGAGTTTCATTGTACACTTTGGAATAAATAAATGCATTGGTTGTTTCAGTAGGGGGAAGCAAGACCCTGAAAATGTACTAAATGCTTTAAAGTCAGCAGTGTCATAGTGTTACAAAGTGTATCTTGTGTTCATGTTTTGCAAGGAAGTTCATTATGCATTGGAATTAATTTACCAAAACCTTTTGTGTATGGGTGATTCGAATGTGTCATATCCAACCTTTTGTGCTCGGATAATCACCAAATTGTTTGATTGTGTCGAGTTACTTGAAACTTACACCAATTCTTATAAACAGTATATATCCTACATTTGCCTACAATTTAAAAGTGAATATGATGAAGTAGATAACACTTGGGAAAAAATCTCATTCAAAAGTTGTCTACAGTTCACAAACCAATAAGAAGTATATGTCAAAGGACAAAAACACTATAAAATATCCCAAAATGCAATTCAAATATGCACCACCTATGCATGAGAGGTTTGGATAATGAGGGTTATATAATTCTGTATTGTACTGCAAAACCATGATTGATACAAGTGTGGTCAGGTAGCAAATCAATTCAAGTGTCAACAAATTTAATGCAACAATTTTCTCGAACATGACTGTTAATTAATTAGTTTCCTAGCACTATACATACTGTAGTCTTTCTCTAATTTAACCTTGAAGAGATTTGTTTGGAGCGCAAGATATTATTTCTGTATGAGGCGCTAAATATTATTTCTGTGTAAAATGTAAAATGTTGGATATTATTTCTGTATGAAGTGTTGTATATTATTTAGTTTTAGGCTCTCTCTGCTACAGTACTACTAACTAACCTTCGTACATACAACTTCCCTGTGCCAAGACTGTATACTAACTTGTTCATAATGTAAGATGTAATAATTATGTTGAATACTTGTTGGCTTGAGTCATGTCCCGGGGGAAGCGATCCACTTCCCAAACACCTATTACGGTGCATGTTGCATTTGGGACCCGTATTCCTGTAGTCAGACCCGAGGTGTGGGTGTGACCTAAAATGAACTGATGATGGCCCCCTTTCCAAAGCACTGTAAATATACATCAACTTCAGGCATAATACAGTACTGTACAGGTATTTGTTACTGAAACAACACTAAATATTCAAACAGAGTAGCCTATTCAAGGGTTACTTACATGTAGCCACTCACTGCTCTCAAGACAACGGTTATCATACCAGCTCCAACAAACTGCATTGTGAACACTGGCCTGGGGTTTTACAAACTGCCTATAAAATTAGTTCATCATAATGGATTAACTATACTGTAGGACTTAAGGTTGTAGACAAAAACATTAATGGAATTGATGATGGTGAGGTACCGGTATGATGATTTCCTAAACAAATAACAAAACCATTGTACCATTACCACACCATCATCAACACTATGGATATTCTTGGCCTAACAACTCTTTATACTAACGCTCGTACTTTCTAATCCCACTTTTGTTTACCCATGTTAGTAAGAATTTAAGGGACCTTTATTTTGTAGGTTAATTGAGTGGAGGGTTACATATTCCTCCAAACTATGGTTACAAATCAGAGTCCTTAATCGAATACCGAGACATTAATCAGTTTTCTGGCATAGCTTGGTGGAATTGGCAGCTCTCCCTCCAACTTACCCACAATAGAAGACCCTTAATACAACTCAAATGTGAATCAGAAGAAGCTCGTGAAGAAGCAACTGGTACGTGATGCTACTTCACTCCTTTGCTCACAAATTGAACCTGACTAGCTACCTCTGCAAATATATAAATGCCAAATTTAACTGAAAACAAATCTCTGAACTTTTCTACCTCTGCAAACCTGTAAATGCCAAACAAAACAAAACATTATTTAGTATTAGCTTAGTGTGTAGTTATTAGTATTGTAGGGGTTGCTATTAGTTTTTCTCAGTGAGGTGTTTTAAGTCATAAGTGTCATTACTACCTTCTGTTAAGCATCAAGTCTGAAGTACAGTACAATATCATTTATCCTCAGATCAAAGTAGAACAAAACCAGATGGATTTATATTTGGAATCACGACTTGAGACTAAAGATGGCGAGCCAAAGTGTTTCATAGTTATCACAGGCCCAAGTTTAGGTATTTTCTCCTTGGTAGGTATAGACACCATATTAGTTTGATACTTACCGATATACCAGGTGAAGGTTTTAATAATGTACTGTACTGTCTTAACCTTAGGATGATGGGAGAGGCAGCTTTCATATTAAGTAATGTTTTCTAGTATTGTTCACCTTACAATACAGTATATATTTGACACTAACAGTCATCATATGTGGCTTAGCAGTACAGTACATTACATTAGGGATTACACTGGACAACTTGATATTGATTTCCCCAGGTGGTATTACAAATGGAGCTGGTATGAAGCCTTGGCTTGTTGACCTGTTGGATAAAGGAAAATTCATTACATTTAAAATAAGGGGTTAATGCATTGCAGGTGAATTTGATGGCTATCAATTCCTCCAAACTAAATCAACAAAACACTCTCCCCTACGAGGATACAGAGGTACTGTAGTTGTCGGTTTCCAGGCATAGTTTGAAGGAATTGGTAGTTTTCTAATTCACATACAACACGTTACCCTTGGTAATCTTTCTCATCTCAATTCCTCTGGGACCTCGAGTCACATGCAAGAAAAGTCTGACCGGAATGGTAGTGTTTTGGTGGCAGTGATGGGTAGATATTACAGTGATTGGGTAGATTTTAAATGGAGACCTTGTGATGTTAGTGGTCAGTGTCTTGCTGGGGACTTTTCTTTCATTGGGCCACTTGAACTACAAGGCTTGGGGTGGTATTATTCAACTTACTCTTTGTCGAAAATGCATTTTGTCGCTAAATTTGCATTGCGAAATTATGGGAACCGAGCGATGAAGATAACTTTTCCTTAAAGAAATAGTTTCATAACACTACTCTTGGTGTTGACTTCAAGTATCCACAAGGACACAGGTGGAGAAAATACCCCTGTATGGCAAGAGTAAAGCAGCCTCAAACTCTAACCTGTACCTACTGTCAATGAATCATTAATCAGGTGTGTGTCATTATCATAATCATACTCGAATGAATGTTTTAGCAGACATGCATAATAGGTTATGTTGACCTTATGTATATATTATGTTTGTCTGGGGTTCTGGAATGTGGCTAGGCCAGATAAACAGATATATTTTCTAACACAAAGTGAGCGAGAGTGAGAGCCACTGAAATCACGAAACGAGTACAGTTACAGTGGAAAGTTCATGTATGCACCAAAGGAGGCCAATTTTATTGCCTTGTCCATGTTTTGAAAGGTCATTTGCATTTTGCTACCTACAGATACCCAAAATAAAAACTTTAAATATAGTACAGTAATAGGGTTCAGAAATTTAAATCGATAGCTTACCCCACTAATACCAACAACAAAACTATTACAATACCAATCAATAAAAAGAAAAATTATATCCACAACCGATAGTAAAGCGATGAAAGTGACCTCTGGAGGTGGAGGCATGAACTAATCACTGCACCTGTACCGTATGTATATATATAAAACCCTCAGCTTGACTCAAGGCATTCATATTTTTCAAGATAATATGTAAGTAGCTATCTTTTCTGACTAAACAGTATTATATGTAGCCAGGGCATTAATATATATACAGTATACACACACAGTATATATTTTTAATGTTTAGTAAAATGAACTTTGGGATCTTGTGCCCAAATGAACAAACAAGATAGGTTTACTCTCCCTGTTACAAAGTGTTTCAGTTTCTTTATTTCTCATCCTTTCCAGACAGCTGTATTGAGCTGAGGTTTACATACAGTACTGAGATGGTCTCAACTCACAATAAAAATAAAAACAGGAAGGCAATTGTAAAAAATGTTAACACATCTACGTTTTTTTAATGCAGCATAAACAAGATATCTTCATGCCGCATTTTTTCACTTCTGTTTCCTCTAAGAGATGAAAACGGTTTACCATACAGCTGTGAATGGTGCTATGTATGTATCACCAGTCTTCAAAATTTGCCCCAAAGCAAGGAAATATTATTGCTTGTGGAAACTTGTGCAAATGACTTCTCACAACTCCTTTATTGTACTGTATCCCCAGCCAAATATTATGTGTAAAATTGGAGGTTCTTGGTCAGTAGTGTTGACTCACACAAAACTGGTCAGCAAGTCTTGGTCAAAACTGTTCTGTTTACATAGAACAAAAGTAAACTGATAAAAAATAACTGATATGGTATTAAGCATAACTGGTTGTTAGTAGTCTGATGAAGCTGGACCAAGGAAACTGATGATGAAAATGTATCTGTAAGGTGTTGCCAAGATTATCCAATTCCTCTGTTTAACAAATTAACAATCTGTCATGTACAGAAGTACTGTATCTAGTAAATCTACTGTATAATATTTTCTATATAATCTTCTCATATGATACTATACTTAGACTTGTGTTACTGTTGCTTTTTTAAGACTGAATAAATACGACTGTTCCTGTTTGTTTCAACATTCCAACGTGTGCAGTATAGACCAGTGGACCAAACAAAAATTTAATGCCTGGTAAATGTTCAGCAAGAATATCCCTTGTGCTGTGAAAACACTTACCCCACAGAGTACAACACACCCATACTACACCTACAGTGCTCCTTAAAGCTGTGAAAACCAAGTACTGTATACTCCACAACTGAAACTTATGTGAAGTCCTCCAAACAATGCAACAACAAGACAGATCAATTACACCTATACTAAATGTCCTTTATCTGATGGAACTAAAAGGGAATGAAGGTGATAATTATTATATGACTGAACTCTATGATTTCTTTAAGATCCAGAGGTGACTGTGTTAATAATCAGTACAGAGCATTTTACATAGTGGAAAGTAAGGTACAAACAGCAAGTGCTACTTTATTATCACATCGAAGTCATGACAAGTACTGCATGCAAAGTACTGTAATATAATTCTTTCTGCCATCCAAAGGTTCAAATGAGTAGTAAAGTGTTGTGAATGAGTCATGAGGTGTGAATTTGTAACCGAGTCGCCAACTTGAGGAGGGAAGTGAAGCCACAGAATATTTACTCCAAACTAGCTTGTGTCACAAAAACTTTCTTTGTAACTACAGTAAACTGATTTGTATCATGAGTTGGAGGAACTGGTAGCATCAGAACTGCTGACAACATCACAAGCTCCATAACCTTGTAAAGTCCAGTTCCTGTACACAAGCATTAGGCCTCTGTGAAATAGAGAGTTGAGGTACTGTACTGTACATACATGATAGTACATAGCCTTCATCAATCGCCGAGTTCTCTTAAAGAGATCAAGATTACTAACAACAGCTAAACATTTGTACTCATGAGGGCACAGTACTCTACTCTCTTCAAGTACTCCTAATGATGTAAGCAAAAGATACTGTGAAGGAAGATGTGATAATGAAGATAATGAAGGGAAAGTTTTACACCTCCCTTGTAAACATGTGTTATGTTGTTCTCATTATGAATGTGAGTTCCATTTATGTTCATCTTCAACCTCATCTCTGATATTATACACTGATCCAAATATATTACAAATAATCCCAATGTACTGTACTGTACATTATTTACAAAGACAGTACAGTATAACTATAATTATCAGGTGTACCATTAATTCTTATTTTTTACAATAAATAACATCAGCTTATCGATTCCAGTTATATTTCTCTGACTATTGACTAGCATAACATATCCTTTGTTACCCTAAATGATGAAGAATATAGTGTTATTTGGACTCTATATATAACTACTGTGACTTGAGCATGAAGGAGACAAAACTCCATGGAATGTCACAGAGTTTTACAGTCTTTTGTACACATAAATATTTGTACATTAATTGGCCTTGGTGTCTTGAGCTGTAATACTGAAGTTACACATAAAATATACATACTGTACACATCTATATATAAATAAGTTCAAGTAGGCCTATAGTCACATTGAATTGTCCTGAAACACCTTCAAGTGTAAAAAAAAGTAGAAAATATAAAATAAAAAGCAAAACTGCATCTGTTGAACAAAATAATATTGGTTGATAATATTTCCTTCAGGAATTCAGGAATTTTGATCATGACTACACATCATTGTATACATTCATACATAAAATATTACTATGCATACATTCTTTGGATTAATATATATCTTGCTATTGTGTACATTCACCCACAAAATTTATCTAGATATATGTAATTATTTCTATCACATGGTTACACTACATACATACTCATTGTACACAAATTATACAAACTGATTGATTACATAATATACTCATTGTACAATCTGTATACAATTAGTCTATCTTTTAGATGCTGAGTAAAAGACAAGTTTCTTTTATGTACACATTCTGTCTAAAGCATTATGATGATGGATGAAACATTAGAACTTGCCTAAAATATCATTAATGAAGTGCATTTATTCGCTGCCACAGTACGGTACTTTCTAGGCCCAGGGAAAAAAAAAAAAAAAAAAAAAATATATATATATAAAGTAAGAAAGGAAGAAAGAAAAAATATATTTATCTACTGAATTTGGCCATACAGACTACAGTACTGAGGTTATATGAGGCCTACAACAGTTGTGATGAGCATTGAACTTCAGGCTATGTGTTCTGAAGGTGATAACACTACCACTCCATCAAATAAAACTCACACCTTTATGGTAAATGATAAAATAAAATCAGTAATGGAGTCAAGAAAATTGGTAAAATCCATACAGTACGTACCTCAATTATTTGAGTTCCTACCATACCAGCTGACCTATTTCTCCTTTCCTTCTTTTTTTAAGCCAGTCAGTTATTCTCAGCCGTTACTTATCCTTCTTTTCCTATTTCTTCTTCTTTCTTGTTAAAAATTCCAAAGTTCCACTCTATCTTCTTCTTCAGCAACACGTGACCAAAGCAAGTGCAGTAATAAGCATTATATATATCTTCAATAGAGAGAAAAATATAATCAATGAATGCTGATCTCTATTATAAGGCCTTCAAGGAGGTCCATACCATATTATATAATAAAAGATGGATGGATGAGTGGCAGTATCATACAATATTGTTGACGAGATGGATTATAGCTAAGGTAGACTACATGTTGTCTAATTATAGTATGGATGCTGTTTATTATGCAAGGTGTAAAATATATGGTATGATTCAGGTTTAATTAAAAGTAAGTACCGAGGCCTGTATAGTGGATAAAAAGAAGTGTGTATGTACGTGTGTGTTGTGAAAGGAGTACTGTATGTGCTATCCTCACTGCTATGTATAATGAAAAGTAGTGAAACATAACTACCTATTGTGTTCTCAAGTTATGTCCTTTGAAAGTGAAAGTGAAAATATAGTTAATTAATAGTGGTATTGGTAACTATCATAAGTGATAGTAATGGTCAGTGGAGGTGGCAACTGGCAACACTGTTAAAAAATGGAAGTGATGGGGACAGTGATCTCTATCTCTCTATCTCTCTCTCTTCAAACTATCGACTCCACATTAACTGACCTCAGTTCCCTGTCTTCAATTACATGACATACTACCTGGTCTGACTCGGCCTCCTTCAACTCTTTATCTTTCGGTCCACCCACGCTGTACCTCAGGCTGGTGGTAGTGTTGTCTTCGGTGTTGGAAGTGCTGGTGTTACTGTTGGTGGTGGTGGTGTTGGTGTTTTCATTGTCATTGTTGATGTCGTTGATGTTGTTGCTTGGTTCACCCATGTCACTGGAATTCTTATGGCTAGAGGTGGTGATGGTACTGAAGACGAATACAGGACTGTCATTTTTGGGTGCGACGTTCTTTTTGTTGTTGTTTTTACTACTGTTGGTTCCGTTGCCAGGGCTGTCGTTGTTAGCACTGCCGTTTGTCTTGTTGTTGTTATTAGGAGTGCTGTTGTGTTTATTACTGATGTTTGTGGTTCCGCAGCTTTTCACGTCCTCCACTAGAGAGATGGAGCAGTGGGCGATTCCCTGTGTTTCCTCGGGCTGCTCCTTGTTGTTCTTCTTCTCCTGCAGTGCCTTCTTCTGTAGCCTTGCCAATACTATCATCTGTGAGGGAGAGGTCAGAAGAGTGAGCAAGTGAGGAAGAGTGGGAGTGGAGGAGGAAGAGTGGGAGTGGAGGAGGAAGAGTGGGAGTGGAGGAGGAAGAGTGAGAGTGGAGGAGGAAGAGTGAGAGTGGAGGAGGAAGAGTGAGAGTGGAGGAGGAAGAGTGAGATGGGGAGGAAAAGTTAGATGAGGAGGAAGAGTGAGATAGAAAGAACAGTGAGAGAGGAAAGGTGAGGAGATGGCCTTTCCTTGACCAAACCTAACCTAACCACCACATGACCTAACCCTTTCCATGTGTCCTTACTCGGACCACACACCTTTCCCTATCTACATGATCTTTACCCTGACCACACATGATCTTTCCTTGACTACCTCATGACCTTACCTCTTTCCATATGACCTTTCCCTGACTACCACATGACCTTACCTCTCTCCTACTCATTGCACAGCCGTTGCATGTACACAGACCAACCTGCACCTTGCCCACGTAAACACCTTCCTTGTCATATGTACCATCCGACACCTTCCTGATGGGGGATGGCAAACAGGATACAAGAATAATTACAAGATACACAAGAAAGAATACATAACAATATACAAAAGAAAGGATACATAACAATATACAAAAGAAAAGATACAAAATAATATACAAAACACCATCAGATAATTATAAGATACAAAATATCAAATATTTTACAAGGATACAACGATACACAGTCCTCATTAATGACGACCCCTCTCTTCTCCCTGCTCTATCTTTCGTTCACACACGCACACACACATACACACACCTCCTCATTTCATCCAGCTTCCTTGTGTTGTCCCCGTCTTCCCCATCAAGACAACAGAAGCAGCCAGGACGTCCGAGTAGCAACACCAGCTCACGGTACAGTAGGCGGTGACTCAGACCATAGATGAGTGGATTCATCATACAAGACGTCTTGGCGAACACAGTGGGGAAGATGTACCTGTGGGAGATGATGTGGTGGGACAGGAGGAGAGTAGAAGATGTGTGGAGGAAGAGGGAAGAGGTGGAGGGTGTGTGGAGGGAGAGGGAAGAGGTGTGTGGATGGAGGTTGATGATTTATGGGGAGGGAGGGGAGGAAGGTAGATAAATTGGATGGGAGGAGAGTAGACGATGTGTGGAGGGAGAAGGAAGAGGTGGAAGGAGGGGGAGAATGTAGATAAATTGGATGGGAGGCGAGTTGATTATGTGTGGAGGAAGAGGGAAGAGGTGGAGGGAGGGGAGGAAGGTCGAGGATGCATGGAGAGGGAGGGAGATATTAATAAACTGGAGGGGAGGAGGTAAATAATTTGAGGAGATATGAATGTTGTACGTGGTGATAGACGTATGAATAGATGGGCTGATTGGGATGTGATGAGGGGAGATTATGTAGGTAGGTAGTGAAATGGAAGGAATGGTTGGTTTTATGTATCAAAGGTAAGGCACTGGGTACATATTATTACTGTGTGTGTGTGTGTAAGGTTAAGACACTGGATACATATAATTACTGTGTGTGTGTGTGTGTGTGTGTGTGTGTGTGTACATGTGTGAAGGACAGAGAACAGTTTGTGTGTGTGTGTGTGTGTGTGTGTGAGTGTGTGTGTGTGAGCAGCTTACCAGAAGGCACTAAGGTCACTCTTGAACACAGACACAATGGAGGTGAGGGCGTAGGGTGTCCAGAAGAAGATGAAACTCAGTACCATCAGTAAGTTGACCTGGAGGTGGAGATGAGGCGAGATGAACATGCTCACGTCAAACGGAGAAAGATTTATTATTATGTTTTTGTTACACTATGTCAATGGAAATATTATAAAACTGTACTGAGATGCTGAAATCACTCACATCACACATATATACATGCTCACGATAAACGAAGAAGATTTATCTATTTCTTTTTGTTATACTATGTCACAGGAAATATTATAATACTGTGCCGAGATGTTGAATTCACTCACGTCACACATATATTGTTATTGGAGCTAGACACAAACACCTACCCAGAGTACGTGCTTTTCTATGTCACTTCTGAAGGTGGCCTCACACATACAGATGTAGTGGTGACAGCACGCCACGCCCTCCGTCTGAATGGGCACAGAGGGCACAAGGTTAAGGGGGAAATTTTGTGTTGGTAAATATGGAGCAACTAAATCCTTCAAACTATTCCAAGCAACAGAACACCATTACTTTTGTTCATCTGGTCCTGTTTCCTTGCATATTTTGGAGGACTCAAGGCACTCCAATGTAACAAAAGTGATTAAATCTGGGTTGACTATGAATGGTACTCCTGGCAGTTTTGGGATATATATATATGGTAATAGGTTGGTTGAGGTAGTTATTTATGTCAAAAATATAATCACATACACATCGTATAATTATATATACATGTAAACAAATGTATGTAGTTCAATAAAAAACAAAGATGCACAAATGTATATTCATATTCACATACTCTCTCTCTCTCTCTACACACACATACCAGATCCAGTTCAGACATATGGTTTTCTTGCTGGGAGGTGATGGTGTTGTGACGATGTAGCTGGTTGGAAGTGGAGAGAGGTCTGGGTTGGAGACGACTAGAGGTCTTCAGTATCTTGGTATAACACACACCCAGACCCACAACTTGCACCAGGAAGCAGAATATAATCAAACCTGCAAAAAAAATATTCCAGTGTTGATAAATTGGACATAAAAGGAATAATTGTGTTAATATTCAGTGCAATAATTTACTTGGATGGCATTACATTCCTGAGAAATATTAGTTTGTTGACAAGATGCAGATTAGGGATTAGTTGGGTAAAATTTCGATGTAATATACTTAGGATGGGATTACAATTACCGAAAGAGTTTACAGTCTGGATAATCTGTGACGTCATGCTCAGAGCAGACACATTTTCGCTTCACCCCACTTCGATGTGAAACTACCTTACATTTCCTTTTACCTTGAACAAAACAAAACAAAACAAAAGCAATGCAGAAACACGTGTCCAATGGGCTACTCACATAGACTATAAGCGACACCTGCTGGGGACGTGTCAAACCAATCAGTGGAGCAGGACACACCACTGGGCTCGAGTACATAGCGAGACCATCCTAACAACGGGGCAATGGTCCAGGCGAGACAATACAACCACACCACAACCAGGCACTTCCCAGCCAGTCTCGGGGTTAGGAGGTACTCTGTGTGTGTATGTGAGGAGGTGTAGTAGTTGGGTTAGTTGGTGGGAGTGGGTATATTGTATAGTGGGGCAGAAGGAAAGGGAGAGGGTGTTGTGTACCATTCCTCAAAAAAGTATCTGAAAAGAAAACCCCAGGGTGCGATGGCTCTCATAATGAACAAAACTTCATGCCTTGTCCTCGACCATTTACTATATAGAAACTTTCGTCTCATATGTCTTATTATTGTTGCCGATTTTTTTCAGATACTTTTTTGAAGGATGGTGTTACATGTGTGTTGTTGTTGTAGTAGGTGTAGTAGTGTTGTAGTAGGTGTAGTAGTGTCGTAGTAGTAGTAGTAGAGGGAGTGGATATAATGTGTCAGTGTGTAGACGTGAAAGGAAATTAATTATGTATGGTACTTTTGTACAATTTTAATATTTGTGTAGATGGAATGGATGTATATAATGTTAGCGTGCTGCTATAAACATAATAAATAATAATGTGTTTGTTCATATATTTCTTTGAGTTTACGAAATTACGAAATCTATTAGCCTAGTAGTAAGGAAACCTATCTATTTCGAGAGAGAGAGAGAGAGAGAGAGAGAGAGAGAGAGAGAGAGAGAGAGAGAGAGATACACACATACACGACATACTCACTAAACTGTGGTCGACAAACAGTGACGTATCGAAACATAGCAATCACCACCAGCGTGTTCATCTGTACCTGTGTGTGGAAAACAACAATAACAACAACAAAGAAAGAAATAACATAGGGTGAAGAACAAACAAAAACAATCCATCCATTCCTCTATTCATCCATCAAATATTTATTTTTTAATCTATTCCTTCGTTTGTTTATTTACTATACCATCCATTCTATCAATTTATAAGTTCATCCACTATTTTATTCATCCATCCATCCTATCTGTTCCTTTATTTATTCAGTCATCCATTCATCCATCCATCCAACTTCCTTCGTTCATCCATTCCTTTTCTGTCGTCAATATAATTCTCTACTTTCATTTTTCAGTGTAGTCCAATTCCACTCACCAAACTCCAGGAAATTGACCAAGAAATAGGTTATAGGCTGTATGTCAAGATTGTCTGTCACCTCCAGGGATTGTCTCTACACCATCACGCTCTCACTCACACACCCTAGCTCTCTCTCTCTCTCTCTCTCTCTCTCTCTTTGTGTCATATATTTTCTTTCTCTATCTGTCTGTCTTTCTCCCTCTGACTCCCTTTTACCTACTCCCTCTTCATATTCTCTCATTCTCTCTCTCTCTCTCTCCCTCTCTCTCTCTCTCTCTCTCTCTCTCTCTCTCTCTCTCTCTCTCTCCCCGGATCTCATTTCACCCTCATCAAAGGTCTAACTAGACCAAGTCAGTACAAAGTCTTCTCTCCTATTGTCACGGCCGGTGTGTATCTTTTCCTTCTCCTTTTTACCCATCATCATCATTTTCTCCTCCCATCCTTCTTACCCTTCATATCATCATCATCATCATCATCTCCCATCAGCCACCCTATCTCCCTTCTTTATCACATTTCTTTCCTTCTACATTCAGCCATCCCTTTTTCCCTTTCAATCGTTATATTTTCCTTCTCCTCCCAGTGACCCCCTCTCTTCTTTCCCTTTTTAACTAACCCAAACTATCCCTTCCCATCACCATCCCTTTCTAACTAACCCAAACTATCCTTTCCCATCACCATCCCTTTCTAACTAACCCAAACTATCCCTTCCCATCACCATCCCTTTCTAACTAACCCAAACTATCCTTTCCCATCACCATCCCTTTCTAACTAACCTAAACTATCCTTTCCCATCACGCCCCCCTCTCTCTTTCTAAGTATCCCTTCCCATGACGCCCCCCCTCCCACCTGACGACCCCCTTACCTCATTGAGAGTGAAGCACAGGAAGGCGTACATGCGACACACCAAGTCCCCGAACACCCAGCTCCCGTAAAAGGCGCTGACGACGGAGTAAGGGTAGCCGGTGAGGGAGATGGCCAGGTCACAGAGGGCAGCGTTCATGAGTAACACCGTCTGACCATCACGGAGCACACGCAGGCGACGACGAAGTACCAACAGGAAAACCGAGTTGCCTACAGTGGATATCAAGCCTGAGGGGGTCGAGTGGAAGGGCAGACATTAGTTGGGGAGTGGAGGGGAGTGGAGTGGGGTGAGTGGAGTGGGGGGATACAGGTAGGGGGGTTGTGGGGCAGGGGGTTGAGTGGAAAGGGAGACATTAGTTGGGGAGTGGAGGGGAGGGGAGTGGGGGGATATAGGTAGGGGGATTGTGGGGCAGGGTGTTGGGGGGGGAGTGCATGGAGACAAACAGACAGACAGACAGACAGGAATGAGTTGAGGGGAGTGGTTTGATACAGAAATTATACTCTAAATATATATCATATTGTTCTTCCCTTCCTATATCATCATCATTATCTTCTTTTTCCCTTTCTATAACGTCAATATCAGTTTTCTCTTTCCATTTTATCTACATATTTTCTTATTTAATTCCCCCGTTAACCTGAATGACATAAACTATACACACATACATACAGTATAGCCAATATAAATCTCAATGGTACAGTATACTTTCATAACCAATACTGGAAGCTCAGTATATCTCAATTGGGATCAGAAATAAGAAAAGATACAGCTTAATTGGTAGCATTGACGGGATGAAAGGAAGGGACGAGGGTACATACATACATACCTTGTGTAAACCTACTTGAGTCCATCACACACACACACACACACACACACTACTGGATCAAGTACTCCCCTCAATAGCAGATACAAGTGGGTCACGAGCCTATAAGCACCTTCTATGTGTGTGTGTGTAAGTATGTATGTACACTTGGAGACGATAATTTCGATACACATAACCGTGATCTATCTATCCTTCTTTCTTTCACCCCCCCCAACAGAGAGTCTTCTACTTTGCTATCCTTATCTACGATTATCACTGGGGAGTAATTAATTCTCTACCAGTAACCCTCAAAATAATCAAGTCACCTCGTATGGCGCGTAAGGTGTGTTGTGGTCAGTGTTTCTGTGTAACTCAATGTAACACCCACACTCACACACCCACAACGAGTAGGTACACCCCAACGCACCCACAACCCAAACACCCACAACCCAAACACCCACAACCCAAACACCCACATATTATATAATTACATACTCACCCACAATGAGTAGGTAGACCCCCACAGCTATTAACACCTCAGTAGACAGTGGGATGGTAAACTCTGGTCTGGTGGAAAGCAGGTACCCTTCTCCAACTTCTCCTCCTTCTGCATCGCCTTCTTCAGTACTCGATACCCAGTAGTTGTAATAACCACCACCACCTTCTACAGAGCCTTCTTCGTCACCACCACCCACGGAAATAATAGTGGTAGTGGTGATGGTGGTGGAGAAATTAGGGGGACAGTTGTTGTTGTTGTTGTTAGTAGTGGTGGTGGTGGTGGGGGAACAGTTGTTGTTGTTGGTTGGTTGTGTTGGGGGTGATTGAAATGTTTCTGAAGCCTCCATTCCTGTTAGTTAGTTTGTCAGTCAGTCACTCAGTCAGGCAGTTATATAGCCAGGTAAGTAATCAGTCAGTCAGTCATCCAATCAGTCACCCAGTCAGCCAATCAGTCAGGTAGCCAGTGAGTAAGTAAGTAAACTATACAGTATAATTGTATATTAGGTCTCTTCTTCTTCTCAGGTAATGTTTTTGTTGTTGTTCTCTTCTCCTTAATCCTTCCTTCTCTTCCTCCTGTCTGCATCGGGAAGGAGAAAAATAAGCAAAGTAAGTTTTTTGTTTGATTTGATTTGATTTGATTGTTTTAGTTTGTGTAATGTACTGATACACACATAAATTTATACTCTCTAACCCTAACACACATATACACGCACATATATACAGTACACACATACACACACACACTATTCCTATCTTGAAAGGAGCTTAGACGGAAAAAAATGAGGGAATTATGAGTGGGATGGAGAGGGGAGGGAGGAGGAGAGAGAGAGAGGCTGAGAAGGAAGGGAGGGAGGGAGAGAGAGAGAGGCTGAGAAGGAAGGGAGGGAGGGAGGGAGGGAGAGTGGTTATGAAGGAAGAGGGAGGGAGGGGGGAGAGGTTATGAAGGAAGGGAAGGAAAGGGAAAAAGCTGAGAAGGGATGGATAGGGAGAGGATTTGGAGGTAAGGAGAGAGAGAGAGAGAGAGAGAGAGAGAGAGAGAGAGAGAGAGAGAGAGAGAGAGAGAGAGAGAGAGAGAGAGAGAGAAGCAACTATGGAAACGTCAAGGCAGACAGTGGAGTCGAGGTCTCATTGAAATCCAAATTGAATTCCTCATTGAGTATGTGTGTATATGTGTATGTAGGTCACACACACACACACACATCCTTTCATCTCCATCCCACATGCTTTTTTCATAGTCTCCCTCCTTCCATATCTCTCTTTATCTCTCTCTCTCTCTCTCTCTCTCTCTCTCGTTACTAGCTGACCTGGAGTTAAGAGTAGAATGTGTATGTGTGTGTGTGTGTGTGTGTGTGTGTGTGTGTGTGTGTGTGTGTGTGTGTGTGTGTGTGTAATCATAACGAATAGGACTCGAAATAAAATATAACATATAACACATAATAAGTGCTCTTATATATATATACGAAAAACACATTTCACCATATTTTCTCTAGGATATAATATAAGCCTCTTTAAAAATGTCTTCAAGGGTCTTAAGTTTTGAAATAGTAGGGGAAGCACCGTAGAGTTGATCGGGATAAGGGAGAATTATTCCATTGTTTTTTTGTTGTTGTTATTGTAGGTTAATTGGAGTGCTCATATTTCCTCCACATATACAGGCTGTGTAACAAGAGACATTCACCTTTATCGTAATCTAGTTTCTCTCTCTCTCTCTCTCTCATACATACACATACTGTCTCTTTCTCACATACACACACACTCACTCTCTATCACACATGCTCACTCATTCACTCTCTCCCTCTATCACACATACATTCACACACTCTATCATACACACAGACTCACTTACACACACACACTCACTTACACACACACTCACATATAAACACACCTTTCTTGTAATTATCCCCGCCATTGTTGTTTCTTCATTAAATTGACTATAGCATTTATCAGCATTTCTACGGCTCCTCTCCTCTCCATTCAATCTGACACTCAATATATAATACATTATTTTTACGCTCCCAGTTATCGAAATATGAAACAAAGTCCGTATGAAAGGTGTTAATTTTTTTGGCGCCAAATGTTGAGTTCAATCGACATGGGGTGGGTGGGTGAGGCCTTGTTTCTTTTGAGAGAGAGAGAGAGAGAGAGAGAGAGAGAGAGAGAGAGAGAGAGATTTTCCTAGCCTCCTCACCATCCATGAATCACTCTCTCCATTCGTCTGTCTGTCTATCTATCTCTCTCTTACTTGGAGAGATAGAGAGAGAGATTCTTAGCCTCTTCACCATCCATGAATCACTCTCTCTCTCTCTCTCTCTCTCTCTCTCTCTCTCTCAGGCAATATAAATTTACGAGTATAATTGTCATTCGATCCGCTTACAGGGTGATATTACAGAAGAGGGAACCGATCTCCACATTACCTCCAGAGAGAGAGAGAGAGAGAGAGAGAGAGAGAGAGAGAGAGAGAGAGACGCTAGCTTGGATAGATAAATTGATGGATACGTAGTAGTGTAGTACGGTAGTCGGCAGAGAGAGAGACGCTTGTTTGCTTGTATAGATAAACAAATGGATACGTACAGTCGGCGGCAAATGTCGTGTGGCCACATCTGCCAAAAGTCATGAAGTATAATAATTATACAGTATGGAAATATAAGCTTCACAGCCTCGTAAAATGAAAATCCAAAGTAAAACGTTTACTAAATTGCCCCCTGGATAATTAGATAATTCTGTGTTGGTGGTGTACGTGTTGGTTCAATTATTATCCTTTATGTATGTTATCCTTCAAGAAACGCTAATAAGTGATGCGACACGACTTTTGCCGCCGAATATACAGTTGGACACATGAATGGGTGGTACAGCCCAAGTGAAAGATGGTCCATTTCTCCCAATATCAAGTTCCTTATTGGTGCCAAATAGGAGACACCAGGGACAGAAGTCAGTATTGAGGATGGTAATAAAAAGAAAGTACCTGATAATAGACACTGGTTACTCAAATGGGACAAGTATCCTTCATCGGCTGGGCTGTACCAACCATTCATGTGTCCAACTGTACGTGGGTGGATGGATGGATGAATAGGATGGTTGATAGTTGGATATAATCAAAATAATAGATAAACAAAGACAAACAGAAAAAAACATCATTACATAACAACACCCTATGACGTAAGTACAAAACACACACACAAACACACAATAATTATACACTGTTTACCATTTACAAATACATAAAACACAAACACTCAAATCACACACGCACCAGCACACAAAAATAAAATACTGTTTACGGTTACGGTAGAAATTCTCTTTTTGGTACATTGGAGTGCCTTGATTCCTCCAAAGTATGGTGAGAAACAGGACCAGAAAAGCAAAAATAATAGTGTTCTGTTGCTTGGAATAGATTGGAGGATTTAGTTGCTCCAGATTTACCAACACAAAACTTCCAGTACAGTATTAACAAACAGTATATATACCAACAGAATATAGCAGTAGCAGCTTCACGACACTATCCACTATTACACTCCACACTGTACAACAACAACAACAACAACCACAACGAGAGACAGACACCGTGACCAGCCACCTCGTTTCCCGCGCTTTTACCTTGTTCCCGCGCTTCTAACGTCTGTGTTCCCGCGTCCTCTGCCGTCTTTCCCTCGCCGGCCCGCCTTGCCTTTACAAACGCTCTGATTGGTTCCCGTGCAGCCGTGCCCGCCGTCCATCCATTCCCCTCACTCCCATTGGCTGGCGTTGAGTTTCCCTTCACCTAATCTTACACTGTGATTGGGTAACCATTGTTGGAATCCTTTTCAATCTGGCTTCCTATGTCAGAATTTACTTTTTCTTCCCCCA
>JAWZYT010001896.1:75000-77645 GCA_034508575.1 Petrolisthes manimaculis
TCTCTCTCTCTCTCTCTCTCTCCAAATGTCTATAATTATATAATGTCAGGAAGGCTTTGGTTGGGTAGTTCAAAGGTCTTTCTCTATGTCTGTATATTTTTCATATTATTATTATTATTATTATCACTTCTATACTACTAGTGTTATTATTTATTGTTATTATTATTATTATTATTATTATTATTATTATTATTACCTCTATACTATTATTATTATTATTATTACTATTATTACTTCTACTACTACTACTACTGTCATTATTATTATTATTATCAACAACTTTTCTTACCTAGCAACAGTTTTGACATTCACGTGTGGTTGGTTCTATGAAGGTACAGTTTCACTTATATAACCTTCCCAATACTACACTTTTTACTCCAATAGGTCCTTCTTACACTAGCATACGTTAATTAAGGGGCAAGTACAGTGTTGGTAAATCTGGAGCAACTGATTCCTACAAACTATTCTAAGCAACACAACTCCATTATTTTTGTTCATCTGGTTCTGTTTCCTGGCATACTTTGGAGGAATCAGTATCATCTCATATCCCCATAACTTATTTCCCACATGATAGACTGGTTTCCCCCCCTCTCCACCTCACCCCCCCCCCCCACCACCAAGACTTGATTTGAAGGTCCCCCCCCACCCCAACCTCTCCCCCCCTAGGATACAGCAAGACGTGAGGTGTGACTGTCCTTGCTACTGTTTGTATGTTTGTTAGTACACACACACACACACACACACAAACATATACATTTTGCAGTTACCACACGACATACATAACACAGTTGAAAAGACAAAAAAACAAAAATAATAACAATAACACAACAGTCTCGTCTATCCATAATATTAAACAAATAAGTAATACTCTGATATGTATGTATGTATGTAAAAAGATGTAAGGATATTCAATATATTTTATACTCGTACTCTGGGATAGACTGAAAGAGGAGATAAACATAAGCTTGGAAGTGAATAAACTACAGTAAGTGGTTTGGAAATAATAGTTTGAGAGTGAACGAGGAAGGGATTACGAACATATTATAATGTGATTGGAAAGGTGGAATATGTGAGTTGTTGTTGTTGTTGTTGTTGTAAGAATATAAATGTATATATGTGAAGATGTAAGGAAGATGAGAGTGACAGAGGTGGTGAAAGTCGAGTATGAAAGTGATGATGGTAGAGTTCCGAAAGTGAAAGGTGGGAAAGTGAACAGATGTAAGAATGAAAGAATGTGAAGAAAATGATGATGATGATGATGACAGTGACAGAGTTGGTGATGAAAAGTACCGTATGAATGTTAGTTGAAAGTTGGATAAATGAACAGATGAAAGAATGTGAAGAAAATGATGATAATAATAATGATGATGAGAGGTGGTTAAGAAGATATAAATGATAGTGATGAGTGTGACAGAAGACAGTGTTTGTTGAAAGACGAGTGAGTATATAATTATATGAGTGTGTCTGTTATGTGTGGTGTTGGTATCGTATTAAAACAGGCTATAATAAAAATAATACTAATATGCAGAGTGCTAGAGGATAATATTATAAACAAATAAAATAAGGACTGGTTTCTGTCTTAGTGATAGAAGTGGGAACTGGATTAAGGATGTAGGAGGAAAGGAGGAATGAAGATGATGGAGGAGGAGGAGGAGGAGGAGGAGGAGGAGGAGGAGGAGGAGGAGGAGGAGGAGGAGGAGGAGGAGGAGGAGGAGGAGGAGGAGGAGGAGGAGGAGGAGGAGGAGGAAAGGGAAGAGGACGATAATATGAGAGAGAGAGAGAGAGAGAGAGAGAGGGGGGGGGGTGAGGTATATGTCTACTTAAGAATATCGAATAGAAAATATAATGAGAGAGAGAGAGAGAGAGAGAGAGAGAGAGAGAGAGAGAGTGGGGAAGGGGCAGGGTGTGGCAGATTCCCCTCCTTTGAAGGTTAGCGGGTGGGGTCCAGAGAGAGAGAGAGAGAGAGAGAGAGAGAGAGAAAGAAAGAGAGAGAGAGAGAGTGTGTGTGTGTGAAGATATGGAAGAAATTACAAGTTTGAAGGAGGAAATTGAATTGTGTGTGTGTAAAGATGTGGAAGACATTACAAGATTCAAGAGGGAAATTGAATTGTGTGTGTGTGTGTGTGTGTGTGTGTGTGTGTGTGTGTGTGTGTGTGTGTGTGTGTGTGTGTGTGTGTGAGCAGAGGTGATTAGAATGTAAGGCAATATGGGAGGAAGGGAGGGGGAGGTGAGGTAAGATGGCCTGGGGGAAGGAGGGAGGGAGGAAGGGAGGGAGGGGAGAAGGACGAAGGTAAGGAAGGAGGGGAGAAAGGTGGAATGAAGGTAAGAAGGGAGGAAAGGAGGGGGGGAGGGAGAGGAGGGAAGAGAGATGGAGGGAGGGGAGAGAGGAGGAAGGTAAGAAGGAAGGGAGGGAAGAGAGGAAGGACGAAAGGAGGAGAGAAGAGAGAAAGGACGAGGGGAGGGACGAAAACAGGAAGAAGGGAAGGAGTGAGGGAGGGAAGAAAGAAGGTAAGGAGTGAGGGAGGGAGGGAAGAAGGTAAGGAGGGAAGAAAACAGCAAGGAGGGAAGAAGGGAAGGACGAAGAGAGGGATGGAAGAAGGTAAGGAGGAAGGAAGGGAGGGAGGGAAGAAGGTAAGGAGTGAGGG
>JAWZYT010001897.1:2500-12500 GCA_034508575.1 Petrolisthes manimaculis
ACACACACACACACACACACATTATCAAGCCTTACACACACACACACACACACAAATATATGAAGGCTTACACACACACACACACACACACACACAAATATATGAAGGCTTACACACACACACACACACACACACAAATATATGAAGGCTTACACACACACACACACACACACACCTATAGGGAAAGAGGTTGTTTGTTTGGTGTCATGGTCAGGAGGAATCAGAAGCCTCCATTAGTTTTCATATACAATCACATACAGGGTTACAGGGTTACATTGGAGTGCCTTGAGTCCTCCAAAGTATGCTAGGAAACAACAGGACTAGAAGGGTAAAAAATAATAGTGGTCTGTTGCTTGGGATAGTTTGGAGGATTCGGTTGATCCAGATTTCAAAACACAAGATTTAATAAACACATAATGTAACATAATTCATTGGTGGTTTTTTTTTTTTCCAAGATAAATTATATATATATAGATATATTAATAAATTACTCTGTATTGTTATTCTATAGTCCTTCCTTCCTTCTATTTTTCCCTCCTTCCTTCCTTCTTTCCCTTATTCTGTTTTTTCTTCCTTTTTCTCTGCATTTGCTTCCTTCTTTGTTTCCCTACTTCCCTTCTCCTGTCCTTCCTTCCATCCAACTTTCTTTCCCTCCTCCCTTCCTTCCATCTTTCTTTCCTTATTCTGTTCTTTCTTCCCTTCTCCTGTCCTTCCTTCCATCCATCTTTCTTTCCCTCCTTCCTTCCCCCTTCCTTCCTTTCTTTTTTCCCTCCATTGTCCCTCACCCTTCCTTCCTTCCTTCCTCCCTTTTCCTTCCTTTCCTATACAGTCGCCTATACCAGTTTTTCATATTTTTTTTCCTAATGGTTTGTACTCTGTGCCCTTTTTCATATTGTCATTGTTATTGTTGTTGTTGGGAAAGAGGGAAGGTAGGAAAAAAAATAAGGAAGCGTAGAGAGGAGGGAATAAAAGGGAAAAGGAGGAAAGGAAGGAAGGAAGGAAAGGAAAGATAAAAGGAAAGGTAGGAAGGAAGGGAATAAGGAGGAAGAGAATAAAGGAAAAATGGAGGAAAGGATAGAAATGAAGAAAGGAAGGAAAATACGAAGGAAGGTAAGGAAGGAAGGAAAATACGAAGAAAGGTAAAGGAAGAAAGGTAAGGAAATAAAAAGAAGGGAATAAAGGATAGAAATGAAGAAAGGAAGGAAAATACGAAGGAAGGAAAAAAGGGGGAAGTTGTACCATAACACTATATATATCACTACAACTACAACAATCATAAAAACAATTAACAAACAACTACAACCATCATGATAACAATTAACAAACAACTCCAATCATCATAAAAACAATAACAGTAACAAGTACAGTAACATACCGTAAGGTCTGTTGTGGTCTGTGATTCTATCTCTAAAACAAGCAACAAATACAATGTGTATAAAAAACAATTACAATCATCATAAAAAACAAACAAAAACAACAAGTTCAATCACTATAAAAAGAAAAACAAGTACAATAATCATAATAAAAACAACAAGTACAATCTTCATAAAAAATAAAAACAAACAAATACAATCACTTTATAAAAAAAACACAAGTACAATAATAACCATACAAACAAACAACAACAAACAACAAACAAACAACAAAAAGTACCACCATCGATAAAACAAACAAACAAACAAGAACAGCGACAACAACAAACAACAACAACAACAGTACAAGGAAGGAAGGAAGGAGTCATCGACCGTCCTCGTGGCCTTAGAGAGAGAGAGAGAGAGAGAGAGAGAGAGAGAGAGAGATTCCTTACTCAACTAGCGGCAACGTGGTGAGAGAGAGAGAGAGAGAGAGAGGTAGGGAGAGAGAGAGAGAGAGTGAGAGAGAGAGAGAGAAGCTGGAAGATCCTGTAGAGAGAGAGAGAAATAAACAGAGAAACAGAGAGAGAGGGAGAAATAAACAGAGAGAGAGAGAGAGATTCAGAGATGAGCAGAGGCAGGTATGTATGTATGTGTGTGTGTAAGCAACATGGGAAGGCGAGTCAGAGGTGTATGTGTGTGTGTGTGTGTGTGTGTGTGTGTGTGTGTGTGTGTGTGTGTGTAGATGTGGCAACACTGTGTCGTCGTCTCGCACGTGAACCAGCGGAGGGTCACTGACCGAGTTGAGCCCCAGCCAGTCAACCTACCTACCTACCTACTGTACCTACACACCTACCTACTTACTTACCTACCTACCTATATACTTACTTACTTACCTATCTGTCTCTCTACCTATACACCTACCTACCTACCTACCTACTGTATCTACCTACTTACTTACCTACCTACCTACCTACTGTACCTACCTACTTACTTACTTACCTATCTGTCTCTCTACCTATACACCTACCTACTTACCTACCTACCTACCTACTGTACCTACCTACTTACTTACTTACCTATCTGTCTCTCTACCTATACACCTACCTACCTACCTACCTACTGTACCTACCTACTTACTTACTTACTTACCTATCTGTCTCTCTACCTATACACCTACCTACCTACCTATATACTTACCTACCTACTGCCTCTCTACCTACCTACCTATCTATCTACCTACCTACATACTGTACCTATCTACTTACTGCCTCTACCTATCTATCTACTAATCTATCTACCTACCTATCTATCTATCTACCTATCTATTTATCTACCTACCTACTGCCTCTCTACCTACCTACCTATCTATCTATCTATCTACCTACCTACCTATCTCTCTCTCTCCTTATCCTTCTTCCTCCTCCTCTTTTCTGTGTGTGTGTGTGTGTGTGTGTTCCCTATACCCTTCCTATTCCGTTTCCCTCTCCTCTCTCTCTTTTCTCTTTCCCCCCACCATCTCCATCCTTCCGCATTACCCCCCTCCCCCTCCCCCACCACCCCTACCCCTCCTCTCCTTCCCCCCACCCTGTTCCCCCTCCTATACTACACTTCGTTTTCCTTCCCACAGCATCAGTAGTAACCCGAAGTCTCTGACGGTACAGGGAATAATTTCGTTTGGGGTATATAAAAAAAAAATAATAATAATAATAATAATAAATAATGTAATAATTATAATACTAATAATAATAAAATAGTAATAATAATAATAGTAGTAATAATAATAATAGTAATACTAATAATAATACGGTAATACTAATAATAATACGGTAATAATAATAATAATAGTAATAATAATAATAATAATAATCTCGCCTATTCTGACCTCACATAAGTCCAAGCCTATTATTTTGACCTTACCCAATCTGTCGTGACCTCACCTAGGCTACCTTGACCTTGCTTACTATAGACGATGTTAACCTTCCCTGTAGACCTTATATAAACCTGACCCAACCTAAACCAACCTAACCTAACCTGACCTAACCTAACCCAACCTAACCTATCCTGACCTAACCTAACCTAACCTAACCTAACCAAACCTAGCCTGACCTAACCTAACCTAACCAACCTAGCCTGACCTAACCTAACCAAACCAAACCAAATCTAACCTAACCTAACCTGACCGAACCTAACCAAACCTAACTTAACCTAACCTAACCTGACCTAACCTAACCTAACCTAACCTAACCAAACCTAGCCTGACCCAACCTAACCTGACCTACTATATTTCAGCCTACCTTGACCTGACCTACCCTAACCTCCCCCCCTCCCTGATTCAGACTAACTTGACCTGACCTACCCTAACTTGAATTAACCTATCCTAACTAGACCTAAACAAGCAAAAGGGAAAATAATAATAATAATAATAATAATAATAATAATAATAATAAAGTGTTTATGGAGAAATTAATGAATGAGACAGATATAGTTTTCGTTTCAAAAATAAAAAAAAATAATAATAATAATAATAATAAAGTGTTTATGGAGAAATTAATGAATGAGACAGATATGATTTTAGAGTTTGTTGTTAAATGGTGTTGTTGTTGTGATTGATGTTTTTGTGATTTTGTTGTTGTGTATGGAGGGTGAAGCAAATAATATAATTTTAGAGTTTGTTAAAAGGTGTTGTTGTAAATGTTGTGATTGATGTTGTTGTTGTTGTGAATGTGTTGTTGTTGTTGTGATTGATGTTGTTGTTGTTGTGTGTATGGAGGAATATAACAAACTGATATGATTTAAAAGTTATAAGTTATAGTTATAGTTAAAATGTGTTGTTGTTAAAATGTGTTGTTGTTGTTGTTGATAGAGTGAAGGCAAGAGGGCAATGACACCAACAAGCCTTTTAATATTATCTAATCCTATTGCTGGCTGGGAGGGGAGGGGGGGAGAGGGGGAGGGAGAGGGGGGGAGTGGTGTGGTGGGGGTGGAAAGAGAGGGATGAGAGGAGGGAGTGGGTGGAGTTGGAGAGGGGGTGGAGGTGGAGGAGAGGAGGGAGGGGGTGGAAAGAGAGGGATGAGAGGGAGGGAGGGGGTGGAGGTGGAGAGGAAGGAAAGAGAGAGAGAGAGAGATATGAAGAAGGAAAGAGAGGGAGTGAGTGAGGGAGAGATATGAAGGAAAAAGAGAGGGATATAGATGTAGAGAAGAGAAGGGTAAGTGTGTGTGTGTGTGTGTGTGTGAGAGAGAGAGAGAAAGGTGGGGGGAGGTAGTGTTTGTGAGAGAGAGAGAGAGAGAGAGAGAGAGAGAGAGAGAGATGTAGTGTGAGTGTGTGTGTGTGAGAGAGAGGTGGGGGAGGATACATCATTACCAAAGTATTGACGTCATTCACATTATTTCTCACCCCCCTCTCTCTCTCTCTCTCTCTCTCTCTCTCTCACACACACACACATTAAATAAGCCTATACTTCCCTCTCACATTAAGCCTACTCTCTCTCTCTACATACACACACACACACATTACATCTCTCTCTCACATAAACACACACTACCTCCCCCTCACCTCTCTCTCACACACACACAGTATACCTCCCCCTCACCTCTCTCTCTCTCTCTCTCTCTCCTACACACACACACACACACACACATACACACATACATACATACATAACATCAGCCAACCTACCTCTCTTGACATACTAACAATGTTCCTACTTTCACACTATACCTGCAGTACTACCACTACTACCTACTACTACCACTATTATTCTTACTACTACTACTACTACTACTGCCAACACTACCACCATTCTATGCATATTATTTCTCCTTCCATCAACACCACACACACACACACTACTAACACCATAACCCCCCCTCTCTCTCTCTCTCTTTCTCCTTCCACTAAAACCATTCTCTCTCTCCACTATAACCATACTCTCTCTCTCTCTCTCTCTTTCTCTCTCTCTACGGTTACCACTCCTTCCACTCCCATGCACCTCAAGCCTATACTCCACTTACACACATTATCTCTTCCACATCACTCCACACCACTCCACTACTCTTCCACCTCACTCCACACCCCTCCACTACTCTTCCACCTCACTCATCTACTCCTCCACACTACTCCACATCACTCCACACCTACTCCACACCCCTCCACTACTCTTCCACCTCACTCATCTACTCCTCCACCTCACTCCACTCCACTCCTAACTCTGAACTATGGTACTCTCAGAATACGAAAGCCTGCTCCTGTGTGTGTGTGTGTGTGTGTGTGTGTGTGTGTGTGTGGAAGCTGGGCGACATTGAGCAAGGTTGTTACTGAGGTGTGTGTGTGTGTGTGTGTGTGTGTGTGTGTGTGTGTGTGTGTGTGTCTCTCTCTCTCTCTCTCACATACACACATTTTCTTTCTCTCTCTCTCTCACACACACACACACACACAAACACCCTCTTTCTCTCTCTCTCTCTCTCTCTCTCTCTCTCTCATACACACACACACTCTCTCCCTCACACACACACACACACACACACACACTCTCTCTCTCTCTCACACACACACACACACACACGATACAGAACAATACACACACAGACTTACAGATTCAGCTGGTGTGTAATTTTTCGTGTACAAGTAAAGTGTTGCATTTCTGTTGCACCGAAATTCAACTCTTACAAAAGATGTTTTTTTTTTATATCAAGGAAAACCATCTGAATTTAGTCTAATATCAACTTAAGTTATTATTATTATTATTGTTATTATTTTTATTACTATCATTATTGTTATTACTATTATCATTTTTATTATTATTATTATACTTTTATTATTATATTATTATTTATTTTTTCTATTATGCTATTTATATTATTATTATTATCACATTTCTATTATTATCATTATTATTATTATTTCAATGTATGAGTTTTATATAATAATAATAATAAAAATAATAATTATTATTATTAGATATTATTACTAATATGAAAAACTTATAATAATAATTAAAATGTCTCTACATCTGATAATAATAATAATAATAACCTCTTATGCTCATTATCTTTATCATTATTTTTTTATTATTATCTTTATTATTATTAACTTTATTATTATCTTTATTATTATTATTACAGCACAACACAATCTTCACTGTTACGAGGAAGAGATAACAGAGTAGGTTATGTATGTATGTATGTATGTATGTATGTATGTATGTTACTATCTTGGACTATTATCAACTCTCTCTCTATCACCCCTTAAAAAATTACACTATGGGGGAGGAGGGGAGGGGGTGGGGAGGGAGGGAGAGGTGGGGAAGAGGAGGAAGAGGGGGGGAAGGGGAGGGGTAGGAGGATTGGGGAGGTGGGGAAGAGGAGGAAGAGGGGGGAGGGGGATTGGGGGGTAGGAGTAGGGGTAAGGGGGGGTAGGGGAGAGGTGGGGAAGAGGGGGAAGGGTAGGGGGATGAAGGGGAGAGGTGGGGAAGAGGGGATGAGGGAAGGAGGGAAGTGGAGGGGGTGAGGAGGAGGAGGGGGAAGTAATTTAGTCTCTTTTCTTAACCTTTTTGTTTTCTGTTTATTTTTATCTGTCATTTTATATTCACTTATTTTTTGTAATTAATTTTTTATATATTTTATTACATTGATATTATATTAGTTTAGTTTATCATATTTTATTTATTATTATTTATTATTATTATTATTATTTATTATTATTTATTATTATTATTATATATTATTGTTTATTATTATTATTATTATTATTTATTATTATTATTATTATTATTATTATTTTTATTATTATTATTATTTTGGTGTCACTCCGGTACTCAACCTCTATACCGTTTATACTTATCATTATTATTTATTGGGGTGTAAAAATGTGTATGTGTGTGTGTGTGTGTGTGTGTGTGTGTGTGTGTGTGTGTGTGTGTGTGTGTGATAGTGACGTCAGCACAAACTTTTGGTGTCAAGTGTCCAGTCTTCTTAAATAATAATAATAATAATAATAATAATAATAATAATAATAATAATAATAATAATAATAGTAGTAGTAGAAATAGTAATAGTAATAATAATCATAATAATGTAATAACGTAATAATAACAATAAAATAATAATAATGTAATAGTAATAATAATAATAATAAAAATAATAATAACAAATAAAATAAATATTAAAAATAATAATAATAATTCATCTGATAATTTATACTGAGTTACAAATATATTTAATATATATTTAATTTAAGGAACACACACACACACACACACACACCGATATAGGAGGAGTTTGTTTCTTGACATAGTCAGGAGGAATCAGAAGCCTCCAATTGTCATACACGATCACAAACAAGGTCCGCGTATGTATGTAAATAAATTACCTCTTTTTCCATATGTGACCTCTTTTTTCATGTGACCTCTCTTTCAAAATATTATGACCTCTCTTTCCATATGACCTCTCTCTCCAAACATTCATATTTCAGAGTGAAAGATATGAATGTTTCGAATATTATAACTTGTGAATCGGGACCCCCTAACGGGAACCGCCTTGATGTGTTGGGGGGCTTGTGTGTCTGTGAGACCTGGTGAGCTAGACTAGAGGGGGCTCCGGCCCCTGCTCTGCCCCTATATCGGGGAGAGAGGGTTACCCATGCTAGGAAGGTCACCAGTGAGAGACCAGACTAAATTGTTCCCATCTTTCAGTTCTTCAATTGTTCCTCTTTTCATTTTATTTCCTTCCAGCTTGCTGTCACACCTCTCTCTCTCTCTCTCTCTCTCTCTCTCTCTCTCTCTCTCTCTCTCCTTTTTCTGGCGCTATACCACCTCCATGTTGCCAACCCCTATATCCACCAATCAATCAATCAATTGTGAATCGGTATTCGAATTTCTGACTGACCCAACACTGGCAACGCCAGGGGAGAAACGCGGGAGTGGAGCCAACTGTACGTAAATATGTATGTATGTACGTAAATATGTATGTACGTACGTAAATATATATGTATATATATATAGAGTACTTCCGGGAGTGCCAAGAATGTCCCCCCCACCTTGGCACTGACTGTGGCACTATTAACATGACACGTGGTCGGTCACGGTCAACAACACTCCTTTGTCTGGTGGGTTGGTGGGTTGGTGGGTTAAAGATGGTTGGTGGGTTGAAGAGATAGATGGTGGGTTGATTAATCCACCAACCATCCCACTATCTCTATAACCAACCCACCCACCCACCCACTGTCTCTTTAATCAACCCACCAACAAACTCACTATCTTTTTAACGAAATAGATAGTGGGTTGGTGTTTTGGTTGGTTTGATAGTAAGTGGGTTAAAGAGTGTGGGCTGATGGGTTACTTAGAGATGGTGGGTTGGTGGGATAAAGAGATACATGGTGGGTTGGTTAGTTAAAAAGATAGATGGATATAATTTACAAACATCCTAAATATAACATCACTGAACACACTAAAATGACCCTACAAATAAACTAACTTGACCTCACATGACCTCAGTGAAGATAAAACCAGAGATGACCTTACTAACTTGACCTGACATGACCTCAGTGAAGATGACACCAGAGATGACCTTACTCACATGACCTGACTTGACCTGACATAACCTCGGTGAAGATGAAAGTTGATTGTATATAAATTAACCTGAGAATATATTTGTTAATGTGTGAATATATTACTTAATGTGTGGTCATCCCTGTACTGTGAGATACTTCGGAACACACACATACACACACACACACGGCCCGTGAGGTCACTGACACGCACATACACATAGAACTGCACATATACACTAATTGCACACACACCTACACACACAATACAACCATCGTTCCTGTACTAAGCTATTGTAAACACACACACAATACAACAACCATCGTTTCTGTTTTAAGGCATCGTAAACACACACACACACATACAGTACTGTACACACACAAATACACACAAGGATATTCTTCCATACGATGGTTTGTGTATGGTACAATGACTGTGTGTGTTATGGTGTTAGTATATACGATGGCTATTGTCTTTAATTAAGGGGGTGTGGGAGTAGGGAGCAGGCTTGGGGGGTTTAGGGGGGTGAGGGAGAAGGGGACAGGCTTGGGGGGGTTTAGGAGGTGCTGGAATAGGGGGCAGGCCCCCCCTTAAACACGATAGGGGAGTGCAATGACCTCTCACATGGGAGTGCAATGACCTCTCACTGAGAACAATGACCTCTCACTGAAAACAATGACCTCTCACAGTGCAATGACCTCTTACAGGAGAGTACAATGACTTCTCACAGGGAGTACAATAACCTCTTACAGGAGAGTGCAATGACCTCTCACATGGGAGTACAATGACCTCTCACAGTACAACAACTTATCACATAGGGTACAATGACCTCTTATAGGAAATGAGCATAACTATAACCTCTATCGAGTCAGTAACCTCTCTCGAGTCAGTAACCTCTCTCGAGTCAGTAACCTCTCTTTACAATATTGGTTCATTAGATGATTCACTCAAATGGGTCGCTATTATTCACCATGTAGGTTGCAGGACTTTTCACTATGACTGTACCATTGAGGGTGTCTGTTTTCTGGCACATATAGGCCTATAATAGTTAGGAGGAATTAGTAGCCTTCAAATTTACCCCAAAAATATTAGACTCTCTTC